>JANHZU010002306.1:44715-61607 GCA_032468055.1 Acrochordus granulatus | reverse complement strand
GTACTGGGGGGGCGCTTAACCCTGGGGGTGGCTGATGGGGCAAGAAAAATCACCCCACTCTTTTACCCCTTGTTCTCTTTTTTTTTATTTAATACTTGCTTATTTTAATTGTTTTCATATTTATCTTTTTATCATTTTGTAAGCCACCCAGAATCACTTCAGTAAGGAAATGGGTGGCATATAAAATTAATAAAAATATGCCTGTGCTGTTTTCTTAGTAATAATAACCAAAAATGCGTAAAGTTTAAACATTATTTGTATTAAGGTTTTACATGTGTGCATATGTGCATACAGGCATTTGCACATATACTTACAATTAAAATTAATTCATAGTGATTATGCTTTTTGGTAATTATTTGACATAGCTTTATCTGTCTTTATCTTTATCTCTATGTCTGTCTCTATTTCTATCACCTATATATCTGTGTATTCGTGTATATTTCTTCCATATAGCCAACAGTCCTGGGATTCCCTGTCAGACTTACATCCAATTTAGCAAGCTCAGGTTGGTTATCTGAGGCCTGGCAAGGTCAGACAGATGCTGTCATCTATTCAAATAAAAGAATGTTACTTTAAAGAAAGTAAATACAGGTTATAAATGGAAATATTTCATGGACTGATAAATATTTTATTAAATGGCTTTGTTTTATAAGCATGCCATTCCTTTCTAGAATGTTTAAAGAACATCACAACTCATATTCAAGTCAGATTAGTAAGGCAAAATTAGAAAGATATTATAATATGAGATGTCTCATTGAAGAATTCGAGTGACTTTCCCAACTCAGTGGAAATTGCTGTCATAGAAAAATTAGTGATCCCCTGTAGTATGAAACAAAATAATGAAGATCTGAAACAAAACAAAAAATCTTAAATCACTGTTCACTTCATGAATGATTAACAAGGCAGGAACAACCCCCAATTTTATATTGGAAATAAAGTAGTCAAGGCAAACCTCTTGTACTGCTTTATCTTCCTTTCTATTCTACTGTATGGTAATGTGACCCCATTTCCCATATCAGTTTTACTGAAGCCTGTGAAAATTTTAATAGCTCTTGTATATATGTATATTGTACACAAATTGTATCAAAAGCTAACTTTGAAGAATATTTGTACTTTGGTCCTCTGGTAATGATATCTTTGAAATTGGATCATTGGCATAGTGTTCAACACACTTAGAGTAGAGATTGCAAATGTTTATTCTGCTCAGAAGAAAATTCTTCAGAGACATTATGTAAAAACTTAGTTGTCTGGAAAAGACTCTAATGCTGGAAAAGGTCTAATTTATTGCTTGTGGGAATTATTGTATCTATACATTTTAATTCTTGCTTGATTTAATCAAATAATCAGCTGTTTATTTAATTATTGCTTAATTACATTTTTTGAAATTAATTTCATTCATTGCAATAGCTTAATTTCATTTTTAAGTTCTGCTCAGAAACTTACCTTGTCTTGCATGTTTTTCCATTTGACTTTTTAAAATCATATTTATTCTGTAATTTGAGCAATCTGATATTTTTATTCATCACTGACTATTTAGTATGTAATTTAAAATATGATGAATGAATGAATAAATGTAACCTAATAAAACATTACACCAGAGCTGATGAAAAGGCTTTTGAGACTTCCAACTTTTCATCCTATAGCTAAGCCATGCCACCATAATTCTACTAGTGGAAAGAATAAAAATGGAAATGGGATTGTGTTACATTATTTCATAAATTATACACTTCTTGCATCATCAGACCTTGCCGGCTTTCTACACTTAAACATAGCTGCCCTTCTGAACAGAAATGTAGCTTTATATGGTGTTTTAGAGTATCACTTTAGTATAGAATATAAATTAGTAACAACAGAAAAAGTGAAGTGAAATCCAAATGACAAAAAAGACTTTAAACAATTTTAGCACCAGAGAAGTAAGCTCTATGATGCCTTCTATATATTTTGGACTAAAATTGCCACAAACATGATCAGTGAGGAACTGTAGAATTGCTATACAAAACATAAGGTTCCTAGTCCTGTTCTAGGCTTTCTCTTCTATTAAGTTGCTTTCTTATTTGAAGAAGAGTATTGATAGATGGTATTTACAAGTGTGAGAAATTCTGTGTATACCTACAAATTATAATCTTATGCTGGATTTATTCCAATTTTAAGCTTCATTCACAGAAAGCAAAAATTACAGCCACTCACATTGTGAAAATGTAAGGAATAGGAAGATAAGCAGCAGTATCAAAACAGCATGTTGAATGTTAGAATCTCTTTCTTATGTTAATATGAAATGAAATTATAATTTGAAGCATGAATTACATCTTTGTGTTTTCAAAAACAGCCCAATTCACCTCGGAATAATTATGATTCTGAAACTGGCTAAAGGCAATATTTGGCTTACTTTTGAAGTTATTGTTTTGGGAATAGAAAATGATGTGCATCATTTATCACTCTCATAAGCATGTAATAAATAGTTCATAAAAATATTATTATAGAACATTACAGCAGTGAATTTCTCTTGAATAGAGTTTCTACCCCATAAGGGTAAATCAAATAATTGACAAGTCATGATATCTTGATGTTCTTCTTCAGTTAGTCAGTTGTGTCCAACTCTTCAAGACCCCATGGAATGCAGCACACCAGGCCTTCCTATCCTGCATTGTCTTCTGGAGAGTAGGCCCAAATCTGCACCCATTGTGCTGTCTAATCATCTTATCCTCTGCTGTCCCCTTCTCCTTTTGCCTTTAGTCTTTCCCAGCATCATGGTCTTTTCCAATGAGATCTCTCTTTACAGTAGGTGGCCATAGTATCTATCCTCCCAATGAACAGGCAGGGTTGATTTCCTTTAGGATTGACTGGTTTGATCTTCTTGCAGTCCAAGGGACTCCCAAGAGTCTTCTCCACCACAATTTGAAGGCATCAATTCTTTGGCACTTCAGCCTTCCTTATGGTCCAACACTCACAGCCATATATTACTACAGAAAAAAACATAGTTTTGACCATATAGATCTTTATCAGCAAGGTAATGTCTCTGCGTTTTACTATGCTGTCTAGGTTTGCCACAGCTTTCCTCCCAAGAAGCAAGTGACTTTTAATTTTATGACTGTAGTTACCATCTGAAATGATCTTGGAGCCCAAGAAGGTAAAATCTGTCACCTCTTCCATTTCTTCCCCTTCTATTTGCCAGGAAGTGATGGGACCAGTTGCCATGATCTTTGTTTTTTTTTAATGTTGCATTTCAACATTTTGCATTCTCCTTTTTTACTTTCATCAAGAGGCTCTTTAGTTCCTCTTCACTTTTTGCCATTCTCATCATTATTAGAATGACATCATCTGCATATCTGAGATTGTTGATATTTCTCCCAGCAATCTTAATTCTGGCTTGAGAATCATCTAGCCTGACATTTCTCATGATGTACTCTGCATATAAGTTAAATAATCAGGTTGACAATATACAGCCTTGTTGTACTCCTTTCCTAATTTTTAACCAATCCATTGTTCCATGTCCAATTCTAACTGTTGCTTTTTGACTAACAAACAGGTTTCTCAATGGACAGGTAAGATGATATGGTACTTCCATCTTTTTAAGAATCTACCACAGTTTGTTGTGATCCACACAATCAAAAGCTTCAGTGTAGTCTGTAAAACAGAAGTAGATGTTCTCCTGGAACTCCCTTGCTTTCTCCACGATCCAGTGAATGTTGGCAATTTGATCTCTAGTACCTCTGCCTCTTCGAAAACCAGCTTGTACATCTTTTAGTTCTCAGTTCACATACTGCTGAAGCCTAACTTGTAGTATTTTGAGCATAACCTTGCTAGCTTGTGAAATGAACATAATTGTACAGTAGTTTGAACATTCTTTCACATTGCCCTTCTTTGGGATTGGAATATAATATGGTTCCAATCCTGGGACCACAGATGAGTTTTCCAAATTTGCTGGTATACTGAAACCAAAATCACCTTTCAGGATTTTAAATAGTTCAACTGAGAAACTGTCATCTCTGCTAGCTTTATTGCTTCCTAAGGTCCATTTGACTTCACAATGTCCATTTTTTGCATGAAACATTCCCTCAGTATCTCCAATTTTCTTGAAGAGAACTCATTCTTTCCCAGTCTGTTGTTTTTCTCTATTTCCTGGCATTGTTCATTTAAGAAGGCCTTTTTTCTCTTCTGTCTATTCTCTGGAAGTGTGCAATCAGTTGGGTATGTGTTTTCCTTTCTTCCTTGCCTTTAGTTCTTCTGGTCCATCTGCCTACAAATCTAATATACACTTCCACTGTATATTCATAAGGGAATGGCCTAATGGTTTCTCCTACTTTCTTCAATTTAAGCCTGAATTTTGCAATAAGAAGCTAATGGTTGGAGCCACAGTCAGCTCCATGTCTTCTTTTTACTGACAATATAGAACTTCTTTATATTTGGCTGCAAAGAAGTCTGATTTCAGTGTTGACCATTTGGTGATGTCTATGTGTAGAGTCACCTCTTGTGTTAGAAAAGTGTATTTTCTGTGACCAGCATATTATCTTGACAGAATTCTGTTAGCCTTTGTCCTGCTTCATTTTGTAGCCAAACATGCCTGTTATTCTGGCTATCTTTCAACTTCTTAATTTAACATTCCAATCCCCAATTATGAAAAGGACATCTTTTTGTCTGTGTGTGTGAATTCTAGAAGGTGTTATGGCCTTCATAGAACTAGTCAACCTCAGCCTCTTCAGCATCAGTGGTTGGGGCATAGACTTTGATTACTGTGATTTTAATTGTTTGCCTTGGATTCAAACTGAGATCTTTCTGTCATTTTTGACATTGTGCCCCAGGACAGCTTTTCTCACTCTTTTATTGACTACATTTCTTCTAAGGGATTCTTTTCCACAGTAGTGGATATAGTGGCCTTCTGAATTAAATTTGCTTATTCCTGTCCATTTTAGTTCACTGATTCCCAAGATGTTGATGTTCCATCTTGCCATCTCATGTTTGACCACATCCAGCTTATTTTATGCATAGATCTTATATTCCAGGTTCTTATTCAATATTGTTCTTTATAGCCTTGGACTTTCCTTTCACCTCCAGACATATCCACAGCTGACCTTTCTTTTTGACTTTGACCCAGCCACTTCATTGTTTCTGAAGCTACTTATAATTGCCTTCTGCTCTTCCCCAATAGCATATTAACACCTTCAGACCTGAAGGGGACATCTTCCTGTGTCATATCTTTTACCTTTTATTACTACCCATGGGGTTTTCTTGGTATGGAGTGTGTTGCCATTTCCTTCTCTAGAGTCCTGTAGCCCATTTTTCACTAGATGTCCAGGAACTCCAACATGTAGCATGTTCCTTGTTGACCCAGGTGACAATCAAGCCAGTATGGGTGTCTGTAAATTATATCTCACCGTATTTTTTATGGAAGGGAGACACAAGTCATCTTATTACCATATAATTTTAATTGCATGATTCAAGTAGATAGTGTTTGAAAAATTTATAAAAATTCACCTAATTCCACCTACAGCAATTAATTTATTACTGAGGCTGAGAATTTGGAAAATATGATGGCATTTTAATACAGATGTACATTTGTTTTTTTCAGAACCAAGACAAAATGCTGAACTTTAAACCTTTTACATGATTGATTTTATACTTCTTAATCATAATTGTCTATTTAACTGGGAAGAAGATAGTCTTCACAATAATAATCATGCCAAATTCTGGATCTCCTTCTGTAGCAAAGAGTTTTTTTAGTGGAGATAGAATTCATCTAAATTATTTATATGACTACATCACAATAGTGACTCTGGGTGGTGTACAATGATTAAAATTGAACATGGCATACAAGCACCAGCGCCCAAACGTAAAGCAATAATCCAATCACAAAAAGAAAAAAAAAATCTACGTAAAGAGCAGCAGGAATTACCTAACTTTCTGACCAAAAGGTTTTGGGAAAAAGCCAGGTATTCAGTGCCTTATGAAAGACTAACAGGATCAGGGTCATCCAAAATTCTGGAGGGATGTTGTTCTGTAGGGCAAGTGCTGCCACAAGAATATCACATATGCAGAATGCTTGTATCAATACTGTGTTAAGTGAAAAGTTAATATATGTAAGAAGGGATATCCTCCTCCTGTTTTTTTTTGTCTATTTTATATATATATCTATATTGTCTATTATATTTCATTTCAAACTATATATTTCATTTCAAACTCCCAACAAATGTTACATTTAGTGGACTTTATTGACCTTGATAGACCTTGAAATTGGTAGACCAACATTAAAATATAACTTGCATGGTTAATGCCCACAGAGATGATCAACTGTTTGTGTATATTTAGATTATCGGGAAAACATTTTTGTTTATGGAACCATTCACTTTTAATGCAATGATTATTTCACCTAGGCTTCAGCCATATCATTATTACATTGTTAATTTAAAAAGTCACCATTATAGCACAAGACTTTGCAATTTTGTATATTATTATGTATTCTGGCAGAAATGCTTTCTAAGCAAGCAGTCTTTGACCTTATCATAGTATTGAGTAACAGACACAGAACCAAATGATTATGTATATGTGTATGTGTATACTTTAATATGTATTCATACTTTGCCTACTTCAACAACTCCAGGCAATTACACTAATACTTAAAAGCAACCATATATTCCAGAATGTTTTTAAATACATTTTTACCATTTATTTTTTAAAATAATGTTGTCTTCAAACTCACTTCCCCAAAACTCTGTGGAAAAGGACATTTTCTAAAAGATAAGAAGATGGGGGCCTACCTAACAACAGAGGGGAAATTATTCTACAATGAGGGGACTGCCACTGAGAATGTTATTTTCTGCATCTCTAGCCTATTGATCACTCTAAGGATTGGTATTCACTCAATCCTCTCCTAACCTCCTAAATTATTTAAAATGGGAAGATTTTACTAAGTGAGTATGTTTTTTTAAAGACATAAAAAAAATATATAACTATCATTGTCTTTAATAGAATCCTGGAAGATTATTGGTAACCTGTGCAGTTTTCCTAAAATAGACACTGTTCTGTTGAATGGGTGGCTATTGTAGATGACTCTCTATATTTTGTTCCAACTGCAGCTTAAGTCAAATTTCAGAAGACTGAGATATAATAAAATTGAATCTTCAATGCCTCTTAGTCCAAGAAAGGGGAAATTGGTGGATTTGCCAAAATTGGCAAAAGGCTACTTCTTCATGCCTACATGCTGTTCTAGATAAAAGTTGTGATAATAAGTCTTAATGCTTAATTATAATTTAACTTTAATATTCTATTTGACCTAACACAAATATACAGTACAAATATACTTTCTCAGTGCTTCATGTGCTTGGCAAAAAAAAAAGGGGGGGTAACAAAGTCTAGTATATTCTCAACCGTGGAAGCTCATTTTGCACCAGCTACTCATATCCTAATGTACATTATATGATGGTTGTCTGAGGAAAAATAGGAAGAAAGAGCATTGTGTATCCTACTTTGAACTCCTGGAGAAAGCAGGATAAACACCACCATATTTACACATACACACAAAGATAAAAGCTTCCACTTTTATTTTATTAGCTGTGACCAACTCTAAGGGGCAGTGCTTATCTCTGTTTCATAGCCAAAGAGCCAGTGTTGTTTAAATAAACCTCCATGGTCATGTGGCCAGCATGTCTATGCACTGAGGCTCATGGAACACTGTTATCTTCACACCAATTTAGGCAGTATCTATTTATCTACCTGCATTTTACATCCTTTTGAACTGCCAGAACGACAGGAGCTAGAGCGAAAAAGGAGCTCACCCTGTTTTGCAGCAACATTTGAATCTTGAATTCGGGCTGCCAACCATCCAGCCCACAAGCCCTGCATTTTAACTGCTCAGCCACCACTCCCTATATTATATATATAATTTTGTATATATTATATACAACATTCACCACATGTTTAAATATTTAAATATTAATAAATAAATCTTAGTTTTGTCCATTCAGTGCAGATAATATATCCAAAATGCAGCATTTTTTTCTAACAGCTTAATCAATAATCATCAGAAAGGATTAATATATGATCTGTATAACCCCTCAGACTTTAATGTTCTCATAGAGACTGAATAATGGTCTCTGAATTCATTGGGGAAAAAATAGCCTGTTACGACTGCTTATGGATGACCTTAAGCATTCTCAAGCTGATGCCAGGAACCATCATGAACAATAACAAAACATGAACTTTATTTTTCCCTGTGCTGCCGTTTAAAGACAACAAACATTGATTCTTCATTCACTATTGTACTTTTCTATCACAACCAAAAAAGGGATTGAAAAAGGGATAATGAGAACCCATGTTTTTCAGGTTTGAATAGTGAGTAAATAAAATTAAAAGGTTTTCATTTTCGTGAAAAATCTATTAGCAATCTAGAAACACTATACAGACTTTTTAAACTATTTGGATTTATTTTTTCTGAGTTATTCATGGGAATTTTCACCCGTTCTCAGAGGAACAGGACTCCTGTTATTAACTCTTTTTTTGGTCTTCTGTTGTTTTTTTAGGCATTTCCCAAAACATTCTCTGTCCAGAGGATCATAACAATAACACATACTGATATATGCATGATAACTTAAGCTTTAGAGATAAAGAACTTTACATCAGTATTAACTATAATTTCTAAATGTCAATGTTGAAGAGCATAAATGTGTTTAAATTTGGCATTTAAAGCTAAGTGTGGCTTTAATAACAGCAAAATATATCATCTATTAGTAATATCATATTTAATAGTTTAATATATACAAATAAGTAACAAAGAAAAAATAAACAAAAAATAAAATATCAGCAAAAAAGTTAAGAAATAAAAAGAAAAAAGAAAAGCTATGTTTCTATTTTTTTCCTTTTCTGCCTCTACCAATTTGCAAGATTTATAAGCAATTAGGCCCTTTAGAAGCTATGTTTTTTTACTTTTATATTGTATTATTTATATTTGCCATGCAGCATAATATATTGTAAGCATAAGAACCATTCTTATTTAAATTTGGTAAAACTTCTGTTGTAAATATATGCTATTAATGTTGTCATTACTTCATATTATCAAATTTAAGATCCTAATTAGATATAATCAGAATTATACCTTTCTTCCAATGTTGGGCAAAATTTATTCTCACTGTCATGATCATGTACCTCAGTAAATTATGATATTTGTTATTGATATATTCTGGAATTTTATCTAATAAGAAAGATTGTGATTTAATTTCAATTTTAATTTCCAAAATAACCTACATAGTATTATGAATATTTTTCCATTACTTTTGAAGGGTTTTTTTATGTTTACCACATATGGTGAAATGTTCTTCTTTTTTCATGGAATTTCCAACATTCAGTACAATATGATTTATCTAGTATGTATCATCTGTAAAACTTCTTAAATCAATTTTCTTTAACATTATAGTTTGAAATAAATTTTATGTATGTGGTCCATAATTCTTCCCATTGATGTATTATGATTGTTTCTTTAATTTTTTTTATCCATTTTATTATTCCATTTTTGTTTCATTTCTGTATCATTTCTAAATAGGAATTTATACGTGCATCCTAACAGATGGTATTAGTTTTCTATCATTGTTTCAAATTCTTTTTTTTAATATCCCTCCTTGTTTTGAAGATCAGATTTTATTCTCTGAGCAATTGGTTTGTGCATCAAGATATTTTCTCAATGCATCTTTCATCTATTCACTGAATCTGAGTGCATCATATCTGATATGTACTTATATTTTTGTTCTTATAATTAGTAATTATGAACATGCGAAAAAGTGTTGGGAGAAAGAGAAGCTAAAGGGAAAATTGTTGGGCTTATTATTTTGCTCATAGAATTCGATGCTTTTATCAAAATTGTTTAATAATTTGCCCTTTTAAATTTGTATCTTTCTTTGTGTCTCTGCAACATAAATATGTCTGAAGGCAATTAGCTTGACAGCTCTTTCCAGTACTGATGTTCAGGAAGTTTAGCCACTCCATTATCCATGACAAGCAACTTACTGTATGATACAGAATAACATTTAGAAGGGCAAGACCATTTTTGCCTTTTGAAATATACTCTACTGTTAGTATTCATTTGAAATCAAAATCTACATTTTTCATTATTGCAATTCTTGTTCATTTTCCCTCAGTTGTTTGATGTATAACTACAATCACTTATTATTATTTGGTGTTGGATAAAAATGTAATTAACCAACAAGCGTTAATACTGATTGAAGAACTGTGACATAAGGAGGTTGCGACTTGTCTCCTAAAATAGAAAAAGTTTGCCTTTAATACACACTATATCTTGAATAAATGAATAAAAAGTTGTATTAAAATATATGGTTTCAAGACAGGACACATAATTTTGTTAGATTAACTGAGACCTAGAAATGTACTGTCCATGAATCTCCTGTGGTTCCTGCTAGGCTGCCTTCATTTTCACTCTTAGTTTATATTTTTAAAAATAAATGAGAAATTGGCATGAAGCAAAATAAATTGCTCTGCCCCTAATCCCCATATAGATCTCAAAAGCATTCTTAGAAATAAAAATGGTGGATAGCAGCTGCCCAATGATTTGTGTGAAAGGATGCCCACCAATAAGAAAAAAGGGAGGGAAGGGGAAAAGGGGAAAAGAACAGAAAAGGGAAGGCTTGACTTGTAGGAAGCATTCTGTATGGCAGAAGGGAGAATTCATTGGTTTTCTTCTGGTAAACAGGTTTGGTATAGGCTATGCCCATTATCTGAAAGTAGAAGAAAGAATGATAGTTCATTTTTGAGGACACTTGGAACATACTTTCAGAATTCCAAGTGTGCTCATCAGCCTGAAAAAATATCCATCTAAATACTGACATTTTTGTACTTCAAAACAATAACAACAATATTTGTTCAATGCACATTTTACCTTTTGTTAGGAGCACAAGAGCATCTTTCTCCCATTTTCCCCATAGCAACCCTGTGAAATAAGTATGGGATAAGAGAGACTAATTGGTCCAAAGTTATCCAGTAAGCTTCCATGAATGAAAATAGACTTGAAGCTGGATTTCCAGTTTCCAGTATTTTATATCCCATGGAATTTATTAAACTTCTTTATAAAACTAAGAAACAACTACAAGAATGAAAACATAATAATGGTGCAGGAAAAAATATAGCATATTAATTTAGAGTCTATATTAATTCATCTTAGATTAAAACTAATTTTTAAAAATATTTTATTTATTTTCAATAAAGTAAAAAAGACAACATATAATAAAATGGCAAACAGTAAGACAATAATAAGTAACAGTAACACAATATGAAATATAAATACACACACACACACACAGAGGACAAAAACTAAACAAAAATGCCCTCCCATCACTCCCAAGCCAGCTCCAATTGAATCTCGACCCATAAATCAGTATTAAAACAACATGTTTCCCTGTCTCAATCTAATCAAATTAACATAATAAAAGCTGTGTACTATAATAAACATTTCCTTTCTATCACTGTATATCCATATTTTAATTATCTTAGTTTTTAATCTACACATTAGTTCATCTAAATGTATAAACTTATCCCAAAATCATCAGATTCATCCATGAAGGTTCCTTTTTTCTAATTCACCCGCAGAAAGTTCCAGAACGACTTCCAATCTTTGAGAAACTTTTTTATTATCTTCTCTCAGGAGAATTACCAAAATAATCATATTTCAGTCTTTCTCATCTCTCTCCTCTGGAAAGGCTCATATGGGATAAAGCACAACAAAATCTTCAGTGGCAGTGTCTAAGACATCAAATCCAGTTCACAGCTTATTAAGAACTCACATATCAAAATATCCTTAAACATTAAGTTGATAAATTCAGATAAATATACGATTCAAATCCCAGACCATTCTCAGAAATCTTAACATTTGTCTCAGCAAAACTAATTCTTTACCCATCCTTACAAAATTGCCTTGAAAACATTTTTGCAATATTTGTTCAGCAATAAATTTTCTTACAAATTGAACAGTAGTATCCCCAAGCAAGTAACCTTTTTCCACTAAAATCAAATTCAGTCTAAAAATTCTGTTTAAATCACTAATTATTCCATCTTTACTTCCCCCTGTTTTCTGGAGACCTTCCCCATCTATAAAAGTTATCTCTTTGCCATAAACCCAGCAATACTTGACTAAATACAGACTTTTCCTCTCGCAATTTAATTTCTTCAACTTCTAAACCAATAGTTCCCATTTTCCTTTTATTTTTATAGGTTTAAATTCATATTGGCTTGTTTTATAGTTTCAACTTCTGACTTTTGTTCCATTTTCAATATTTTCCTCTATTTTCCCATCTAAAAATAGTTATTTTTTTGTATCTTTTTTCTCAAATGTCTGCATTTTCCCCATCTTACTCTATATTTTCATTAAATTTCTGGATTTCATCCAAAATCTTCCTCAATGGCTCTTGATTTGTAGTCATTTCTCCTCTTCTAATATGAGCAAAAAAGAAAAAAGAAAAGGGAGATACACAACAATATCAGCCTTATAGTTTGGATGGTGAAGAATCAATTCAGCAATGTACTTTGGTCATGTGCCACTGTGATTACCAGGCAACAACCAATCTTCAGTAAGAAAAGCAGTGTAAAGTAAACAATGAAACTGGTGGTATTCAAAATAAAGAAGGAAAAAAATGGACTCCTTACTTCAGGTAACCACAGTTAAAAATGCCAGAACACATATTAGTATTTTTACTTCAAAAACTCTTTTATCTTCCAGGAATTTAGCACAGCACGATTCCAGACAAATACATTCTCATACTTGTAAGGAGTTAATTGCTGATCTGACTCCTTGCCTCAATAAATCTTCCAAAAGCAGATACGTCTTTCAACAAAGCCCAAAATATTCAATAAGGGAATATTTCAAAAGATTTAATAAGGGAATCATCATATAATTTAAAAAGAGCTGAATCTGTAGCTTTAAAAATAAAAATAAAACAGAGAAAAAAATAGCAATTAAAAAAAAAAGCTAAGACCAGATTGGAGTCTAGATAAAAAGGCAAGAGCCAGACTATGATTCCCTTTCTGGCTTCTCAAATTGCAGGCACCCAGTTTAGAAGAATTCCTGTTTCTTCTGTCCTCACAGGTGCAAATCATCCAGGACATGTGGGCTGATTTCAAGAGCTCTTCTTAATATCTGAAGAGGTTCCCCAGCCAGGAAAAACCAGCTTGGCATGATCTTATATATATATATATATATATAATCAAGAAATAATTTATATATGTGTATATATATATATATATATATATATTTTATATGTGTATATATATATATATATTATATGTGTATACACACACACACACACACACATATAAATATAGTTTCAATTACCTTTCATGAACTCTACAAAAATCTAAGACTGCCAGTTTTCTGTTTCATCTGGAAAGCCATTCCCCTTATTTCTATGGTATATTACAGGCTTAGAAGAAAGTTGAATCCATTTAATAATGCTTTGTGCTAGGACTTTGACAGCTTCTTTCATGTACACATCAGAACAATGACATATACTGAAGCAAACATATTCTTTAACTGTGGCTCCATCAGCTTGATTATTTCTTGGACAAAAAGTTCCATTCAAAGAACCAATAGACAACAAATTTTCTCAGACATGACTTTAACAGAACAGAGTACCAGTGATAAGATATGGTAGGCATTTTTCTTTGCTTTAACACTGATCTTATTTCTACTGTTAAACTCCCACTAACCTATGTGGGAATAATATAAAATAAGAAACTAAAGAATGCTGTTAAAAATAGCAGTTTTTCATGTTGCCATTTTATAGCAACCCTTCAGCAAAATATAGAAAATTTTGAGGCATCATCCCATATTTTCATCCTTCCATATTTTCCTTTCACTTTATTAGCAGTTATCAAGATTACAAGGAGAAAAAAATGATGAAATATTATAATTTCTTTAAGTACCCTATAGAAGTACATATCCTTAAAGGGTAAGGATTAAGAATTCAACATTATTAATAGAAGCACTATGTTTTTCATGATATTTAATCAAAACTAAAATTGCATATTTCTTTTAAAAAGATTACTTAACTCATAAAATTCCATAAGAATAACATGTGCACAGCCATATTTTTAAATATAATATCACAATGAAAAACAGTATGGTAATGTGATGCTACTCTTCTATATTAGTGATCCACTAGTTTGTATTAATAAAATACAAGGGTAGGGAAAGCAATATTGATGTATCACCTTCCCTGTAAATCCAAGATGACAGCCCTACCAGCTAGAAGTTAGCTGACCTAATAATGTACACAGAACAAAAATATCCAGACTCTTTACTTATAATCTTAAGAGATTTTAACAGAGCAAATCATATCCATAAACTGCTTCGATATTGACAGCATGTCAGTTGTCCAAATAGAGACAAGAATATACTGCACCATTGTTATACACAATAGAAAGTGCTTACAAATCTACAATACATGCTCCTATAGGAAAATCAAATCATGCCATGGTCCCCCTTATCCCTGCCTAAAAGCAGAAACTTAAAACTACAAAGCCAGTAGTAAAAAAAGTGAAAAAAAATGGTCCGAAGATGCTTGCTTTGAATGGTCTGAACAGGCATTATTTGACTGCACACACTGGTCTGTCTTCCAGGCTCCTTCAGCAGATTTGGATGAACTAACCACTACATAATCAATTTTTTTAAAGAAATGTGCACACCCACCAAAAACTTTCACTTATATAACAGCAATAAACTCTGGTTCTCAATTAAACTTAAATAACTTCATCCACAGCAAACAAGAAACCTACAAGATAGGAGACAGGATTATGAATAATCATGCCAGAAATACATTGACCAAAGAGATCAAAACTGAAAAAAGGAATTACTCTGAAAAGCTGGAAAATCAACTTTGAGCAAATGATTCTGCTTCTGTGATCTTCTGTGTGAAGCCTACAGAATATCACTGGTTAAAGGAGTCAGTCATCCACTGTTGAAGAAAGCTATCAACTAGCAGAGGACCTGAATGTGTTCTACTGCAAGTTTGAGAAACAACCACTATTACTTATCACTAACAACCCCACATTAACAGCAGATATTTCCTGTAAAAACACATCCATCCCTTCATCTGTGTTCTAATCTCCTCTAGGCCACTTATCCCTACTTGGCCCTACCTCTGATGATTCCAGAAAAGATGTATGGAATTTCCTCCTAAAATAAAAAATCAAGAAAGTACCTGGACCAGATGGGGACCTTAATTATTATTATTACCACATGAAAACCTGTGCAACACAATTGGCCTCTATCTTCATAATAATCTTCAGGAGATTACTAGAGCTGTATTACATACCTCCATGCTTTAAATGTTCTATTTCATCCCTGTTCCCAAGAAAATCTTCATCAGCAGGCTGAGTGGCTGTAGATCTATTGCGTTTAAAACAACCGTAGTTATGAAAACCTTTGAAAAGCTAGTGCTGATCTATCTGAAAGCCATCACATATCCACTTTTAGACAGTTTGCATATTGGCAAAAAGTTCAGAAGGTATCAGCAATGTGTCAGCATATCGGGCAAACAGGTCAGCTATATGTCACTTCATTATAACCTGCAATATCTTGAGCTTTCAAAGACCCTATGCAAAGGTCCGTTTTGTGATCTTCAGCTCAGCATTTAACACCATTATCCTAGATATTCTTCACTACAAACTGACCCAGCTCACTGTATCTGCACATACATGTAAGTGGATTATTAGCTTTCTGACAGATAGGAAGCAACAGGTGAGCCTAGTGAAAATTACATCCACTACTCTGACAATTAGTACTGGTACTCCTCAAGGATGTGTGCTCTCTCCACTACTTTTTTCCCTCTGCACCAGTGACTGCACCTCTGAGGACCTTTCTGTCAAAATTGTGAAGTTTAAAGATGACACAAAAATCTTGGGCTCATTAGAGATGGGTCTACATATAAATAGGTAGTTGATCAGTTGGCCCTATGTTGCAGTTGGAACAACTTACAATTGAATACACTTAAAACTGTGGAAATGACAGTGATTTTAGGAGGGGTCCTTTCATTTATCACTCCCTTACCATAATCAACAACACAGTATCAGCATTGTTTCTACACTCTATAATCTCCAATTGTTAAGAAGGCACATCAGAGGATGTAATTCCTATGTCAAATCAAGACATTCAACCTGCTTTAAGAACTGCTGATACAGTTCTACATAGGAATCATTGAGTCTGTTCTTTATATGTCTATAACTGTCTGGTTCAGTACTGCAACCATTCAGGACAGGTACAGACTCCAATGTACAGGCAAGATTGCAGAAAGAATAATTGCAGTTAACCTGCTCTCCATAGAGGACCTATATATTGAGAGGATCAATAAAAGAGCAGAGAAGATATGTGCAGAGCCTTTACACCCTGGACATACTTTGCTTAAACCTCTTCCCTCTGGAGGCAATATAGGATATTGCATACCAAAACAACCAGACACAGAAACAGTTTTTCCCCAGAGCATCACACAGCTAAATGCTTGAATCATGCTATATGCCACATGATAGATTACAAGGGTAAAGAATTCCAGATAAACCTAGATGTTCATACATACTAATTTTAATTCAATACTTACTGCATACTTACTGCTGTATAATGCTGTATACCTAACTTGTTATTTGCTTACATTACTATAGACTGCTGTCTTGCAAATATACTGTCAACCACTGTACAAGACAAGTTCCTTGTGTGTCTAACCATGCCAATAAAAGCATCTGTATCTGTATGTTGTAATATATAAGGAAAAGGTATTCAAGATATTCCATCTGTGAGACATCCTTTTTATAAACTACAAGGTAACCTTGTTTCCCCCCCCCAGTGAGGGACCACCTTGCTGTGGTTGGGGGGCTTGTGTGCTCTAATGAAGATGAGAGCTCTGCCAGAGGTT
>JANHZU010002305.1:160300-171696 GCA_032468055.1 Acrochordus granulatus | reverse complement strand
TATGAGGTTCTGGATGAAGATAATCTCAGGAAAATGAATATTTATTCCAGAAATATTCTATCTTTGGTGCTTCCCCTTTTTGTAACTGAGTGGGCCTTCTGAGCTCACAGATGCCACTTAAAGTGTAACTAAGGAAGGCTTCTGCACAGATCTATTTTGCATACTAATTAGGGTGTTTTCTTGATCAGGAGGCCTTTACTCATAGACACTTATGCCTAGGTCAATCCATGTTTAGATAACTGAAATGTGCTCCATAAGGATACCCTGCAAAACTTCAGAGAGTCCAGATTCCTATTAACCACATAAATCATTCTTCTCCAGGACAAATTCTACATTGTGCTCCTTTCTAATTAATGCCTGATAACTGTTTATATATGAATATACAGATAAAGTGAAATTTGTCAACACCTGTACTTCAGTTTAACTGAATGGAAACTGGAATTTACTGAAGGAAAACTGTAGGAGCATTTAAAATCATCATCATCATCTATGAACATGAGCATGCCTGGCCTCTGACTCATTCATCCTTCTTGGATTATTGGGCCTTGGACAAACCCTCCCTGCACCAGTGAAAGCAAAGCAATGGCTGTGCTAAGCCATAAGTCATGATTAACAAATCACAATGCTTGTCTTCACTTAATGAGCTCATCTAAAACAAATAAACTGTATAATGGCTTCACACAACTTGCTAAGGCATAATAAGGTTCATTATGGTCCTGTAGTTTATAAGCCATGTACAAACACAGCCAATGTTGAGAGAAGGATTAAGATCACCCCTCTCTGGTTTCCCTCCCTCACTCAAACTGCTGGAAGAGAAACCTAATGGTTAGTTATCACCTTGTACAATTTGTTTCAAAAAGGAAGGAAATTTATAAAACTAAACTTTAACAATCCTAACCATCAATAGGAAGAACTTTAATGGCAGCATCATAAAGTTCAGGGACTCCCACAATGGCTTGATAAAATAATGGCTTTCTTCACCTTCTTTCTTCTCAATCCTAATTGACAATGAAACCAGAATCCATTTTCTCACACCACAAGATATCCATTACACAAGAGCTTTCTTCTGGCGCCAAGAGGTATTTTAAGAGTTTTCTTGCTTATTCCACAGGGAAAGTGTGCTGAATGTTAGGGATAAACATAAAATGCACCACTGAGGGTAGAAAGAGAAGTTCCAGCAATTAATACATCTTAGGAGGACAGCCATGTTGATCTATAGTAACCAAACATGAGGAGTCTGGTAGCAAGCACCTTTTAGATAAACATATTTTATTAAAAAGCATAAAATAAGCTCTTGTGAGCTACAGCTCATTTCATCAGATGCCTGGAGTGACCTGTGAACAATTTAACCACTCCATGCACTTTGAATCAGCACAGCTAATGATGATGTGTGTTGTAATTCAGTGGGATCGATAATCCCCCAGCCCGGAAATAATACTCCAGCTATTGGAGATGCACAGGTTCACTAATGGTTATTTTAAAATGCATTACTTTTTAAGTTCAGTAACACACTCAATCATAAATTAACCATATGAGTGAGTTCAAACACACTGCTCGATATATTATGAAAATACAGCCATTATGAAACCTAATTAATGAAATGTGGCCAGGATTTGGTTGCTAGAGGTGATATATTGGAGTTACTTTCTTGGTATACTGGAAAACAATTCCATAATCTTCATCCAGTGACCATGCAGTCCATGGTTTAGCAACATCTTGATGAACAAAGATAATACTTAATATTCATTTTGAGTCTGAAAGGCCACAAATAGTTAACTGATGTACATATTTTAGGGTTTATGCTATAGTATTCATCTGTCTCTGTACAAAATGGAAGGATGTAGTGCTGTAAGCTTTCATCAGTCTTGATTTTAGAGAATTCTGAAAGGCACAAAACAGGGATTTGAGGGCCATCTATATCTCTGTTGACACAGGTTATCTACTTGTATATAGGAACTTAAAAAGTGTCAGTTTGGAGAAGGTTACAAATAATTCTGAATATAATATTAAATGGTCTCCATGATTATTTCTAGAATTCTTTTCACAAACATCTACATCCAGATGACTCCTCAAAGAATTCAATATGCCTTATAGAGCACTACTCATCAGAGCATCTGTTAGGAGGAGAGAAAAAATCATGATGCTATCTGTGACCACATGTTTGAAGCCTACTCCTTATTTACATTTAAAATAAAGTAGTTATGGCTTACATCTTGACTTCTAGAGATGTCCCTGCCATCAATTTCTACAAAAATATTCCAAAATATTTGCCTTTCATGTATTAAAATTAGTTTTAAATCAGCTTCTTAAGATCAGCCTAGTGAGTTGTAGATGTTTTTAACATCTGGTGAGGGGCCAGTGACCCACTGAAAAAAATTCCAGGAAGATGTAACTGGGGCACAAATGACTATGAAATAGCACAGGAAAACCCTATTGTTTGGGGTCAATACAGTAAAGGTAAAAAATCAGCTACAAATCTACTGTAGATTAAACCCACTAACTCCATTGTAAAAGAAGAATTGTAGTCTTTGACGGCAAAAAAAATCAGGAGTCTGGTAGCACTTTTTGCTGGTAGTAACACAATTTATTAAAAGGCTTAAGCTTTCATGAGTGCTGCAGCTCACTTTATCAGATGTATTAGTGATGATAATGAGCAAGTGACATGCAAGTCTTTCCTGCATCTGCTCCAGGTATTAAACAGGATCTGCTTAAAAATACCCTTGCATTCCTGGAGACTTGCTCTCTGGTCATCGATAACACTTAGTTTTTAAAAATGAAAAAATAATGCATAAGCCCTATTTTTCTCTTTTTTGCTATATGCTAACCAATCCATCATTGCGTGTTTAGATGCAGAAAATAATACAAGTAATCCTTGCTTAATTACCAGTCATTTTACAACCTTCAAAATTATGACAGCCAAAAATGGGTGCTTTACAGCCCATAATGCATCCCTAGCCATTATAAATTCACCATGTCCCCACATGGTAACATAACCACATGTTGGATGGGTCAGCTTTATGACACATTGTGGTGTTCTATGGTCATGTGACCACGATTCATACATTTTTGCCAGTCTTTGCATTTTTTTTGCCAGTTTCTGACAAAAAATGTTCATTTAAATGAAAAGGTTTGTTTAATGATTGTGGCGTTTGCTTAACAACTGCCACAAAAAAAGCTGGAAATTTATTCCCTGTCACATGAATGCCTTGACTAACAATTGCAACTTTTTAGAACCATAATTCCAGACTCAGTTATGGTTGTAAGAACAGGACTACCTGGATTTTAATTGTTTCAGAGGATGCTTTTAAAAAACTTTGCCTAACTTCCCTTTAAAACTCTTTTTCTTTTCATAACAAAAGTCAGTCTTAAACTGTATAAAGTTGTTTATTCAAAGAAGAAAAAGTCCCTTAACCTATGAGATCTAAATTTTATTTACTTACTTACTTACTTATTTTATTTATTAAATTTATGTGCTGCTGAAATCTGAAGACTCTTCGGATAAATGCTGTTACCCTTTCTGCAATAGGACTTGTAATTAAAATGTTAAAAATATTAAAATGTAAAAATGTTTTAAAAATGTTGATTGTGAGCCCCAAGAGTCCTTAGGAGATTGGCAGCATCTAAATATGATAAATAAGTAAATAAATAAAGGTAATTTTTTTGCTTGATATGCAATGCAGGATAAGGGGGTTAATATTATTTTCCTAAAATGATAATTTCCTTTAACTGGAATTAAAAGTGGCCATGTATGTACAACATAACACTTTGAAAATCAATTCACACACGCGGTATCATTGTTTTTAATGACCAATTAAGGCACCTAAAAAGGATTGTATCTGAAATGGCCACTCTGAAGGCTTCTGATGATAAGTCATGTTCAAAAGAGCAGAAAATCATTCCTAATCATTCCTAGCTTTGATTGAGAAATTTTCAAAGAAAGGCTCAGGACTGAAAGGCAAATTAGTCCATAGAAACTGACTGAGACCAGCTTGGGACTGAATACCATCCTCCTGTCTCCAAACAGATGTAAAGTCTCCCATATTTTTATCCCACCCAGGATAAAAAACTTGATCACTCATGATCAAGTGAGTCAAGTGTATCACCTGCTTCCAGTTGAGAACAAACCCATGTCCTCATGAGAATATAATATCAGTATTTCTCACCTTATGACCCAGGGAATTTGCTATTCTTCAAGCTATTTTTCCCAACAAGCCTTATTAAAGAGGTCTTGGAACAAAGCAATAATGACCTCTGCCTCTGCATTTGATAAAAGTTGGATTGTAGGTTGGCATATCATTCTCACTCTCCAAATAAGACAGTAACCTGATGCTGCAATGCCACAGCTGAATGATCAGCCCCAATTTCCCCTTTTCTGTTCCTCCATATTTCAGGGTTTGCAACTTGTACAGTATCTTTCTTTAAGAAAAGATCCCAGAGAACAAAATTGTGTGCATTTTCTTATTCACAACCTTTTTATATCAAAGCTAAACTACTAGCATACCTTAAGGGTTATGCATATAAAGCATGGCTTAATAACATGCATTCATCTAGTCAGTGCCTAAACATGGCTTTCAAGCACTCACTCATTTTTTCTCATTTTCAGTGCTCTGTGTATTGATAAGCACAAGGACTGAAGACTTCCAAGAATTGGAAGGCTAGGTAAGGAAGTAGAAAAATTACTAAGCCTTCCAGCCTTTGGGAATTCACATGATTTTCTGCCAAAGCAACATAAAACTTATTCACGATTAAGTGTCTGGTCTAACCACCTCTACGTAATATGGTCTTGTTTGCCATATTCCCCAAGATTAATGCCTGTTTTCTGCAACTTCTGCATACTCAGAAGTTGGAGTTCTCAGGATGGAAGCTCCAATATGTACCAAATTTAAACAACCTACCTTAAGAATCAGGATGCCATTCCCAGCTGGGGCAGTGCTGAACTATAACTCTAATCCTCCGCAGCCAGTATGGCCAATTGGGATAAGCAGATAGGTTATAGCTCAAAGTATGTGGAGGACAACCAGATTGAAAAGGAGTCATCGTTATGTTTAAGAGCTTTCAGAATATAATTCCTCCTCCACATACTGGACACTGAAGCAAACGATAATGAATTCTGTTTTACCTACATGAATGGGAAAATTAAGGTGGAAAGACACCACCTAACCTGAATCCTGATTAAAGCCCTGTGAAGACTCCCAAGTCATGCTGGTCTTTGCTTTATAGGGAAAGGTCTACCTGTAGTCTTATCCTTGGTTAGGTGAACAAGGTTCACTCCATTAACCCAATTTTGGGGGATGACATATCACCCTTAACCATAAATTAACTAGAAAAGCTGGACCAAGTAGACTAGCTATATCCTCCACTGTCTCATTTTTATGGAAGCAAATAAATAAAAAGAAAAAACTGGTGGAAGAATAAGAAAATAAAATACCTGAAATGGGAAAACATTTATGGATGGAAAGAATGGAGGATAATACCATAAAACAGAATTTTGGCTGGCTGACGTCCTTCCCTGGGACACTCATGCCATCTCTATTCCCTCTTATAATCTTTGCAGGTTATAATTTGGGGTGAAGAATGGGATGGGCACAGGATAAAAGATTTCTGCCTAGCATCTCAGGTGGCTGGATTGGAAGGGGACATGGGCCACCTTAATTGGAACTGTTATCAAATGTGGAAGCCAGTCCTTGATTTTGGAAAGGCCCACGATCATTTGGAAAGGCTATTCTTGCAGCCAGTGACCAGCCGCATTTCCTTTCCTTTGAAAGGATGGAAGAAGCCAATTGCAGACATTTTTGTTTCTTTTTCTCTCTCCATTTCCTTGTAGGCAGGAAGCAAAGCCTTCCCTTAGATTTTCTCTGTCATCCAACAGTTATTTTAAGATAACTCAGATAGATGTGACATAGTTTCTATCCTCTTCCTTTTGAGGGCACTGCAAGCTGGACTTCATATTCTCACTCATGAAATACAGGACATCAGATTCCACACAGGAGGTAGTAAAAAAGGGCAATATGTGTGTGTATGAATGCATAAGTGTGCGTGTTTAAGACTAGAATTTAAAACAGGCTTGCTCTTTCTTTCCCATGCATTTTTGGTGAGGAAGACACACTGGCTGCACCTGTATCAACAAGTCAAACAAGATCAGAGACCCTTTCCTTTCCTATTTACCTCTGCCTCCAGACCAATCCCTTTCTTGATTTGCTGACAGCCTCTTGTCTTTCTTTCCCATAAAAGTTGCTGTATCACTCCAGGCTGCTCAAGCAGTCTCCCTCCCTCCACTTCACAGACGCCCCTTTCCAAACCAAAATCATGTGGGGGGAAATCGTGAGGAGAAAGCTCCTTAGACACGCTGGGTAAAGAATGAACTTGAGATGACACTGGTTTTCCTCGAGCAGCTGTCTGGCTGTGTCTGCCAGCAGTGCCCAGGGATCCTTAGCACCTCCCACCAGATCCCCAGCCAGCTCGTGTGAAGAAGCCAAAGCTGGTGAGAAAGTGGTGCCAAAACCAGGCTGGTGGGAAGATGAACTGACGGAAGGAAAGGCTTGCAGAGGCCCACTGCAGTCCACCTGCCATGCCCATCAGTCTAAGGGTACCCTCACCCCGCCCCTTCCAAGATAGGTGTATTCAGAGCGAAGTCATCCTGGAGTGAATTCCTGTAAAACACACCTGGTGGCTTCTCTGCCTCAATTTCAGCTTGGCTTTACTTTCTGAGAATCCAAATATATTCAATATATAATCCTTGCTTTAATGTAGATACATTCATCCATGAGCCAAACAGCAACCTTCTTCCCTCAGCCCGAAAAATTAGCTAGGCTTCAATTAAGCATGCTTTCCTTGGTGGGATTTAAGAATCATGCACTGAAATTAATCCCTAAAATTAGATCCCTTACATTTCAGTGAAGGACTACATGGAACTAAACCTTGGTTGAAAATTATCGTTTTGTATTCAGGTCCATGGGAAAATAGCAAGGAAAAGGAGCCATGTTAAATGTTGCAATATCTCCTGCAACTTTTTTGATTCAGGCAACACCATTCAGAAATATTTTCGAGAGGGCGTTCTTGGTAGCTCCAACACTTGAATAACTTTCTCCCCGGAGACTCCCCTGCCTTCCTTCAGGGGATTCTGAAAACTTTTTCAGCACCATGGATATTTGATTCTTGTTCTTAGCTATCTTAACTGCTGTTGGTGGTGGTTGCTTTTTTCTGATGTTATTGTTCTGACAGATTCCAGTTTTGTTCAGCTGTGAAAAACAAGACACAAATACATCGAAATAAAGGAAGAAAAATGCAATGTATTCACAATGAGGCTATGCTGAAAATTCCATTCCCAAATTCAGGGAATGGCGGTTGTTTCAGTTTTCAGTCCCTGAAATTTAATTTTGGAAAATAAGCCAGATTGCCTCCAATTTTGCATATGTTCAGTGAACCTGATGTTTTTTAATACGATTTAAAGTTGAGATTAGGTATAAGGAAATATTGCCTGGATTGAATCCTGGGGAAGCCAGGATCAAAGTAATATTTGTTAGAAGTACTCTTGGAATGAATGAGTCTTATTTAGAAATAAAAGTGTTTGCTACCATTTAAGTCAATGGAGATCAATTACAGATTACCAGAGTTATATGCAATCACTGAAAAGTTAATTACTGTATGTTACTTGGGATTTTCTTTCAAGCACTGCTCCATGCATGTATTTTCTTGTTTTTAAAGGTTTTCACAAAAGCCCACCTTATTCTGATAGAATTTAATATATTTAAGACCAACACCCACACTCTTTAAAATCTGGAAGAGGGCAATAAAATTGATAGAGCTTGCGGCTAAATTGCATTTCAAGAGCTTTACTTGCATTTTCACTAACATCATATTTTACTACTTTCTTGCCTTTCATACAATTTCTGCTTTCTTTTTTATTATTATTCTTTCCAACTGATCAATATCTATAAAAGATGTAAATCTGATTTAAAAACTAGCCTCCATGTATATTAGCTATGGGTCAGGTTGTTTTTAAAAAAGGGGGCACTGATTTTAAAGTCTCTAATTTCAGATTAAGTCGTGATACCAGTGAAATTCAAGATTTTTCCCAAAACCGCTCCAACCCAAGAAGTTCAAGGAACTCTTTGTGGTTTTAACAGACTTTATGCTGTCCCAAGGAGGAGCGCGAGAGAGTTTCCACCAGCCCACCGCTCCATTTCTCAATGTAAGACCGAGATTCAGTTGGATAGTAGACGTGGCTAAAGGCTGCAAACTCTCGGAATAGCTCTGGAAGTTGGGCAGCAAGTCAGTTCAAACACATTTTGATTCCCAAAAGTTTTGGGATCCCAAAAGAGAGAAGGAAATTGAATCCGTCTAGGGGAAAGAAAGGGGCGTCCCGTCCTGAGCGCGTCTGATCGGACGTGACGAGAAACAGAAGGGTAGAGACGGGGCTTTCGATCGGACTGTATGACACCACAGCGGGCACACTTGGGGATAGAAGTCTGTCCATATCAAATCACTTCGCAAGCGGCGCCCTCCAGCGTCGTTTCCTCCTATGCAATTGAATTGTTAGGAACCGCTCCTAGCTCGGCTTAATGAAGCTTGCGGCTCCTGTCGCTTTGACCCGGTCGCGCGCTAGACTGGACCTTCACCTAGATTGTCGAGTCTCAGCCTGTCGGCAGGCGCCCTCGCGCCAGCCTCTTGGACTTGTTGGGTTTTAACTCCTATTATTCTTAACCAAGCCCTCTATTCGAAGGGCGGATGCTGAATCCCAATAGAACCCGAGAGCTACAGATAAAAGTAGGCACGATGGTGGCTTTTCCCCGAATTGTGCTGAAAACCTCGGGCAACTATGCACTAGCATCTAGGCTGCGCTAGGTCCCCACCGACGGCCAAGGGAAAGCAGCCTAGAGTCGCGGCGGCTAAGGCGGGGGCTTTTTCAGTGAGGGGCATTGGGCGCTTTCGGGCCGCCGCCTCCTCCCCCCCCTCCTCTTCTTTTTGGCCTGGATCCCGGTGGGATGGGAAAGATCCAAATACAGGCGAAGGGGCGGCTGACGCGCTCAAATCCTTCCTGTGCCCTCGTCGCGCGCCTACGCGGGCTGTTCATTTTTGCCCCCCGTGCCCCACGCAGATGGTTTGCCCCGATCTCCCCGGCATATATATATCTTCGCGCCCCCCAAAGAGCCACCGCAAGCCGTCGCGGAGCTGCTCTTGGGAAGGGCGGGCGCGGGCGCCTTCTGGCTGGCGCCCGTCTTTGGCGACCGGGGGTGGGTCATGCCTACTGGCTCCCTGAATGGCTCCGAGGAGCGACCCGAGCCGAGGATGGATCTGAGGGAGCTGCAGTTGGAATACCGGGCGCCGTCCCGCTCTAAGCGGCGTCCCCGAGGTGAAACGTGCCTTTCGGTGGATAATTCCTCCGCTGCGGAAGAGGACGAGGAGGACGAGGAGGACGAAGCCGAGGAGGACGAAGAAGACGAGGAGGCCGTCGCGAGCAAAAAGAAGCGCACGAGGGGGGCCTCCGGGGCCGAGGAGGGAGCCAAGAGGCAGCAGGCGGCGGGCCGGAGCGCGGCGAGCGCCACGCCGGAGTGCCGGCAGTCGCAGCGCAACGCGGCCAACGCGCGCGAGCGAGCCCGCATGCGCGTGCTGAGCAAAGCCTTCTCGCGCCTGAAAACCAGCCTGCCCTGGGTGCCTCCGGACACCAAGCTCTCCAAGCTGGACACGCTGCGCCTGGCCTCCAGCTACATCGCCCACCTCCGCCAGCTGCTGCAAGAAGACTGCTACGAGAAGAGCTACGCGCATCCGGTCAACCTGGTAAGGTCGGAGCTCGTTCCGAGGAGTGTCAGGACCGGGCTTAGCGTGTAAGAACCTGACTTCAGTTCCCCTGGCGCGGTGGTGGGCTTCTGAACGCGGGCGGAGCGTTTCTGCAGTTCGCGAACAGGACAGAACGCGGTGCATAGGTTGGCCCGTCTTAGCATTTCCATCTCGACGTAAATACGTACTCTTACGTATAAAAAAGCAGGGTAGTGTCGAAATGTCACAGGAGTCAGTAGAAGGAGACGGGCTAAGAGGAGCATCTTTATACTGAGAGGGGTGCTTTCCTCTTCTGATTGCTTTCATCAGTCTCTACGGGATCTGAAATTTGGGAGGATAGCACTAGACAGTATGTGAATTTGCTTCTCTGGCTCATTCCTCCTTAGAAATATTAACCTTGCTTTTGTCCATTATGAGCAAAGAGTTACAGATTAATGTCCGATTTACTTTTTAAAAAACGAGGCAGACATTCTAAAATTTTGCAAGATGAATCAGTGAACGGACATGGCTCCCTAAATCCTCAATAAAGTACTCGTTTGTGGTCACACACACACCACTGGTTTGACTGTATCTTTTATGCCTGTGGATAGTTTGTAACTATCTTCTGTTACAAACCATGGGAACTGCTCACCTCAGGGGAATGGTTTAGTGATTGCATGTACCAAAAGGCACTTCAACTGTGTATATAAAGGTAATGACACTTCTTGAAAGCCTTAACAGACTGCTACTCTAAAACTGTGAATGATAGGAAGTGTAGTCAAGCATATCTGGAGAGCTCTTAATTGAATTTGACTTCATCTGGAGCAAAGTTTTCAAAGACCTTTTAAAAATTTAAGAATTTTCCTTGTCTCTCTCTATGCTTGAAAAGTTATCCCTCAGTTTTTAAGTGTTGTAGCTTTTATTAGTAGAGTTTTTTTTTTCTTCCTAGAATTTTTCTGCAAGTGTTGATCCGTTTGTTAGCAGAGCAACTGACTGACAGAAACTAAATTTCTTGTGCAATCTCTGTAGAATCAAAGGCTCTCAGCTGTTCTGTCTGCATCTAAAAAAAACCCTAACTGCCTTACTAGGTGAGATGATCAAAGTTCATCGAGTTGTTTTCTGTTCTTCCAAAGGTGATATTTTCACTTAAAATGAAATCTGATTTTTTAAACTTGCCATTTGCTTTCAAGTTATTACTGTGTTACAGATTCTGTAAACCCTGCCTTGGAGTGAAGGCTTAATTTTGCATGTCCTGCCTCTGCTATCTTTTACTGTGTGGCTGTTAACATAGAAAGGGGAAGTCCATCTTGCTTTCATGTGGGCTAACATTCATTGTTTATGAAAACATGAATATGAAAAATCACTCATTTTGGCTTTTACTAGTTTTTAAACTACAAAGTCCACTTTTTTTTATTCATTGGGAAATTGTTTCAAATGTTTGATCATTTTAATTGCTGCCACATCTTTTTCAACTCATATTGTTTTTTGAGATAAGTTGCAATTAAGGCTGTACCTAATTGTGGCTAAACTATAATGATACAGTTTACAATAATCTACTTCTTCATTTTTTTGTCACTTCTTTTGCTGTTTCCAGTTATTCCCTTTGCAATCCAAGATCTGCTAACATCTTCAAGTAGATC
>JANHZU010002304.1:65268-77490 GCA_032468055.1 Acrochordus granulatus | reverse complement strand
GATTAAAGGCGAAACGTCTTCGACTTGAGAAAAATCCAGTCCAGATGCCTGTTTTTTTTTTAAACTTTGTTGCGATGTAGATTGCTGTAACTCCATATGAGGCTATACTTGCACTTGGTCAAAAGTACAGAATGCAGCGGCCAGATTATTGTGTAGGGTTCCTAAATGTATATCTTATACCTTTGCTGAAGTAATTGCTCAAGCTTGCCAATTACCTACTAGGCGAGGTTCAAAGTTTTGGTTATGATATATAAGACTCCTAGTATAAGGATACATGCCTTATGGCCACTCACTGAGATTACATATCATGAGATATGCCATTTAATGGCTGGTAATGGTGGTGGTTAGGAGTGAATCTATAGTGGCATCTATATTCAGAAGTACTGTCCTCCTTGAAATTTGGTACCTGTAACATCTTTATGTACTTGTAAAAATTCATTGCTTTCCTTTCCCAATATGATTGGTGAAAGAATGCTCTCCCCCAACATTTTAAAAGAAAATGTTTTACTGAATATTGTTTTATATAATTTAATTACTGTTTTATGATATACTTTATTGTTGATTTTATTGCAAACCTTTTCAAGTTGCTTTTGCATAGGAAACAGAAGTTACTTTGTTAAATAAATAAATGAAATATGAAAAGTGAGAAGGATGAACCAAGCACATCTTTAATTATCAAAGCAGTAAAGAAGTGAATTAAATTAGACACTTTATACTAAGAGCATTTTCATGGACTAGAATAGGCCATTTTAAATCAAATCATTTATTGGTAAACTATTCAGAACATGAGACAATACAAAGGAACAGGGTCACAATAATATTCAAAAACGGAAACAGCTAAATATATGCTGAGGTATATTCCACTAAATTATAGAAGAAAAATAAAAAGATTCAAGTATTCAGAAAAAAATTAATAAGAACCAACTATTCAGGACTCCAAAAACACCATATTTCAAAATGACATTATTTGAGTAAGGTACCCAAAGTGCACCAACTATATCTGATCTGGGAGAGAGGAAGTCTTTCACATATGCCATGAAAAACTTCATAAGTGATAGTCAACACTTTGAATTACACCCAGAAACCTACTAGTAATCACTGCAGCTCAAAAAGCAAAAGCATCACATGGGCATATTGAGCTACATCTTCTGGACCAACTGCAGCTTTTGAGAGGTCTTCAAGGGGGGCCTATGTAACATTTAGAAAGGATGTAATTAATGACGGAAATGGTGAAAAAGAAGAACCTGGGATTACAAGATTATTCGGATTGGCCAACACAGTAATGCAGGAGAAACATGAATAGAGTTTTGTAAGGAATTAATTTCATTACTTCAAATGACATAAATGCAGATTGTACACCAGAATATCACCTGATGTGTCCATTGGAATCAAATTGATTACATAATAAGAAACAAATGATGGACAGGTGCAATTCAGTAAACCAGGATAGAGTCAGTTGCAGGTTGTGGAACAGATCATGCATTATGGGTGTCAAATGCATGGGTTATATTTAGAAAGTATAGGAAATATAGAATAGAGAAGAGAATAAGTGTGACAGCAAGATTTGACATGGAAAGCATTCAATCAAAATATAATACCAAGACAAGGAACAGATTCAATACACTTAATTGATATAGAATCTGAAAGCTATAGAAAGAGAGAGGAGACATGATGAAAATTGAAGATTTCAAAAAAAAATCAGAACACGATCATGGAAGCCAGGATGAAAGTCTTGGCAATAAGAAGGTTATTTGACAATGGAATGCAGACTCACAGGATTAAGCAGTAAAAGATATCTCAGTCTAGAATGCCAATAAATAGAAAAAAAAACAAGAAAAGAACAAATTGAGTTTCTAAAGAAGAACAGAGCAATTACAGGAAAATATGGAGAAGAGAATATCTATAAAAGAGATCAAACAATGGGATATGAAATGAAAGGAAGATGGAAAGACTATATTGAAATATTTCAACTGGGATTATAAAATAAGAGAATCATTTATGGAGCATATACAGTCCTCTGTTAACTCTCAATAGAGTTAAAGTCAATATGAATAAAGATAGGAAAAGATTGGTCTAAATACCTATATCAAAGAAAGGAGATGAGAGATAATGTGCAAATTAATGTTTCATTGTACTAATTTGCAGACTCATGCCCTAAGTAATACTTAAGATCTTATAAAGAAGAAGAGCATTATACAGCTCAGAAGTCTACATTAGAAAAAAAATTTAAAAATTTAGTCTGATGCAAATTGGTGGGGGTTTTCCAGAAGAAATGAGAATTAATATTTAATTGGAAAGGTAACAAATTGTAATAAATTGTTCTTTAAAGAATCAGAAGAAATATGAGTGTAAAAGAAATATAAAAGTGCTAAGGTAAATAAAATATAGAGTTTAAAGAAAATGATAACATGTCTACTTGAGATGTTGTAGAACCAGTAGAATATCATTGTTTGATAAAAGAGAAATCAATAATCATCATTGGGATATTCCCCTGTACATCATCTAGGGGAAGATGAAGGATTGAAGAGCTGAGGCAGGAAGAACAGTGTGATGGACTGGTGATGATAAACAGAAGGGATTCAACCTGGGAGCAGAAAGAAGAAGGAGAGAAAACTCTTTCACGGTTTTGCTGTGGCCTGGGGACAATTTGCAAAAGCTGGAATCAGTGAAGGCAGGGGGACAGAGTTGATTTAAATTTGTACTGTGCCATAGAAGATATGAAGGAGACTACTCAGTGAGCAAAAGAGAAGTTACAGATGGAGTGCTCGATTCTCAACAAGCTTCCCTATGGGGAATTCATCCTATAAGTTCAATAGCTTAGTCATATTTAAAGTTATTCTTTTACCTATATAATACCATTGACTACTTGTATGTCTGTATGATTTTTGTTTCTTTACTGCAGGAGGAACTTTGTTCTTGGCTGATTATTCACAGCTAGAGTTTTGATTTGTTACTTGACTATAAGAAGGGTGGAGAGAAATGACCATGTTTTGGGCTGGAGACTAAACATCAGGCTTTACTTACAAGTGACTTGCAAAGGAGCAAAAGGAGCCTTGGGCCAGTCCTCCTGGGATTATTAGGAAAACTAGCTATTCCATCTCAGGACAGCCCCAGCCTTCAAACTGTACACTGTTGACTCTACTTCCAAACAATCCACTCGGCTCTAGCCACCCATCATTTCTAATTTCTAAGAATGTCAGTATGTCCTATGTAGAGTCTATAGACATTCTTATAAATAAAGTTGATGATAGAGACTAGAATTGTGTTTTTGAAATGTTTTAAATTAAGAAAGCCAGTCTGGTGTAATGGTTAAGGCATCAGTCTAGAAACCTGACTATCAATTCTATTCCCACCTAAGACATAAAACCATCTGGGTGACCTTGGGCCAGTCCTCATTCTCAGCCTTAGAAAGGAAGCAAAGATGAACCACTTGCCAAGAAAACTTCAGAGGCTAGGCCAGGCAGTTGCTAGGGGTCAAGACTACCTTAAAGGAATTTCCCATTCAAAAAAGTTTTAAATTGAAATAAATCAGGAAAAAACAAACAGAAACCCAATAGCCAGATATGATTGTGAACAGATGCCAAGAGACTATCTGTGGCCCACATCATCTAACCTAGTTGCACTGGTATAGAGATCTGTAAAGTGGCTGTATATTATATATTTATTTATGCATGGCATGTATAAGTATTTTCAGTGGGAAATTCTGTTCCCTGGGAAAAATAGATCTGCTACTTCATTCTTAATTCCTTTTCTTGACTACCAGAATATTGCATTTTGTGGTTGTTTTACCTTGTTCAAATTATCTATTACATTCTGGGACCACTTGTTTATCATCAGCTTTGCATAGCTAAGTATCATTGCAACACACATTAAGAAGGCAGGTTATGTTGTCTCTAATCATTAAACTAATCCAAAACTTTGGGATTACTCTGCTGTGGATAATATGACCAGAATCCTCCACACTCAGTGAATTTATCTTACGTAGCAGATTCACAGATTCAGTCTCATTTCACTCAGTGTATGATTTTAAACATTATTGTTAGTGTCTATAATGAAATTTACTATATGTTTTATTTGAACTCAGAATATCACTGCTACATTAATAGCATTCAATTCATGTACTCAATTGCACCTGACTCAAAAATAGTGTATTAAGACTGAAAGCATTGCTTATGTTGATGAGCTGCTAATTCAGAATAAATGTGGTCATCATATTTACATATCTGATGTGCAGTAGAGTGCATAAGAAGTCAAAAATATGGATTACTAAGAGATAAATTTACTTACTTTAGAAGCATTATCCACTTGCTGAGAATATTAGTATCTCTATGATTCTAACACTGGGTAAATAAATCACTTAGACCATTTCTTTTAAATGGGAAGGAGTGATTAATTTATTTCATAAATATATATGGATGCCCATCTCATATGCAAGATTCTGGGTAGCTAACATTTACAAACAGAAAGAAAATGTAAGTTGTGTGAGCCAGGACATGATCTGGAGAGTATTAACGCTTGTGAGGAATAGAAGATTTAATTAACATGCTGACTGATCATCTGAGAGAAAGTGCAGTACTGAATTCCAAATCTAAAAGTTTAAATTTAAATTCCAAATGTTTTGCTTTTATAATCTGAATTCTAAGGGACATTTTTTCAAACCTCTTCATCTTAAAAGCAGCTTGTCTCCTCTAGTTTCTCTGTAAATTTAATAACAACCATTATTGGAATCTGCTTGAAGTTTCTTGAACTTTCTTTCTCTTCCTTCCAGCTTGAATGGCCAATGAAGAAGATTCCAACTCAATCTTTGGCTAGAGCCCTTTAACTAAAATAAAAACAGCAATCCTTTCCATATTGCCAAAACTTTGTGAGCTTATCTTCATTCTAACTGAGAGAGAAGAAGTAATGGCTGATCCGTCCTACCAGTAATTATTGGCCTAGAGCTGGGTTTGTAGCAAGTTGAGGTGGAAGGCAGTCATTGACTAGGTAGTTAAATGGCAACAAATTCTCAAAATTATACATAGTGCATGGCATTGTTGCAGAACAGATTTGATAGTATAGCAGAGGATCATATATTTATTTATTTTATTTATTTATTAAATTTATATGCCGCCAATATGATCATATGTTCTATCTTGGCCCTTATCAAATGATCATGTTCCTATATTGCATTTTGATAAAAAGGAATTAAAATCAATTAAAACATTATGAATTAAACTTAATGGCACATCGCTCACACAGATACAGGTATGCCCAATGAAATTTAGGCACAAATAACTTTTAAGGGAGCAGTGACAAAGATCGCTCAGTAAGCTTTTTCCTTATAGTTTGCCAGTAGTTCTTGAAGTTACAGGAGCACTTTAATTTATATTTGTCCTTGTGTGCCTTTGATGGAAATACATTCTCCACATTTGATCCCACAGTGACACAAAATGTAAAAAAATACACATCTTATTTCATAAACGTCAGCATTTGGGAATGTGAGATTTTGCGTTTGAATTAATCCCCTGAAAACATATGATTATGTTGATAGTAAAAATAATCTTAATTGGATTTGGAGAGGTAAAGAGGAAAAATAAAGCAAACTGGAGCATCAAGGAGCAATCTTCTAAAGTAGACTAGACTAATTTTATGACTCAATTGCAGGTGGAAATTAAGTAGATATTATCTTGAGTTCCAGCTATGAAATCATTTGTTTACAATATCCAGCCATGAATTGAACAAAATTACTTCATTAATACTGGCTTCCATACAAAAAGAGAAATGAAATGGTAATTATTATGAACTTATATCTCCTAAGAAGGAGGTTTAATAAAGCCGGAAAGGTGCATGTTGGCAACACGCAGATTTAACCTTGGGTTGGTGTTGGCAACACGCAGATTTAACCTTGGGTTATTTCTAAAGTATTAATGCAACCAAGATCAAACCCACTAGAGTCATTTTTATACTACATGAAGATTCATTTGATAAGTCATTCAAATAAATAGGATCTGGAACTGCAACCATTCATGTTTACAGTTTTATCCATATATTAACAGACTTTAAGAGTCTAATAATAATAACATACATTAATTGTAAAGCTGAGACTGAACCTCCTTGCACTGGTTTATGATCTATATTAAGTAGAAAAACTTGTTTTATAGTACTCTAATTATTGAGGGAGAAAATGCCTGCAAATTTTGCATCTCACATTACAGTGAAAATTGGGGTTTGCAAAACATCAAGGTGGTGCTTCAGTTGAATTCAATCCTGAATCACAAATCTGCATTGAATCCTGCCCTTTCCAATCTATATCAAATTTGGGCCAATTCTCACACTCCTAGCAGGGAATCAAATATAAATTTGCTTCATGTTTATTTTGAAGGACATAAGAGTGTGTCACAGGTTTATGATTTTTCCACAAACTTATTTTCCTCAGCTTTAAATCTTTGTTGAGGACAACAGAGATTCCACCTTCAGGCTAACCTGCTGCTAAGGCCCTATCAAAAAAGTTCCAGCAGGAAAACAGAGTTTTCAGGGGAAAAGAGAACAAGCCCTTCTAGTCAGTGATCTTAACTCCTCCATTTCATCTCTGCAGGATTGCTCCTCCAGTTCACCTACAGAGTTTTGTATCTTCAAGAATATTTATCCTGTGGCTGCCAGGTAGAATAAAATCTTGCCCAGCAGCTGTTTTTTTGTTCATTTTGGCTTAAAAGGAAAAGTGATTCTACAAGGTCATTCCTTCTGATAATGACTTGGTGTCTCACCATGGCAAACCCTGCCCTTAGCCTCCAGCTACCATGTCTGGCCTTTCAGATAAGCAGTATCTATAGTAAATGATAGTTGGCCTTCCTAATTGCTGCATTTATAGTACCATTGTTACTTTTTATTTTCTAGGGGATCCATATAGCTATGGACAGCCTTCACAAGAGGTCTGGATTTGGAGTTGTAGGGGCAGAATCCCAGTCTCTTCCTCTTCTCACTCCCTCCACTGCTGTAGCAGGAGCCACTGCTCTCATGGGAAGATGACAGCTTTGCCTGCCCGATTTCTAAGGCAAGACCAGAGGAATGCTGTGGGGGCAACACTTTTCCAAATGGCATACTTTCTTCTCAAGGAGGTGATGATGTGCAGAAGAACTCTTAGATTCACCTTGACCAAGAGATTTGAATCATGAAAGTATTGTGATTCTTTTGGTATCGCCTCTAAGCTTCCCTCTTGTCTTGTCCCCACAGCAAAAGCTAGAAAGATTTCTGTGCTTGCTTTTCTGAGGGTTGGAGAACCATAGCCTTCTCTTATTTTCTCCAGCAAAGAGACTTCTGTTATTCAGCTTAAGGTCTTGAGAAAGATGAAGGGGGCTGCAAAGCAGAGCAGTATCATGGTTACTTATTTTAGCTCTTGGAAATGAGAATGCTCTGCTTTGTGAAGCAATTGGTGGGGGGCTTTGCAGAAAATTTCACCAATGCAAAGCACCCATTAAAGTTTTACACAGTCCTGTAAGAGAGAATCATTTATTCTCACGAAGAACTCCCTTGTCATTTTTATTGCACATTATTTATTATAGTTGCTTGGGGAATTTCAAGTCATTTGTCCAAACAATGTTATCATCTATGAATCTAAATAAAAGAGAGCTTTGAGGAGCACCTTTCAAACCCTACTTACTTTATTCTTTACTGTTGTGTTTTATAGAATGCAGATTTGGAGATAAGGGATATTTTTTTGCTCGGTCTCTCTTAGGACCCAAGAAAAAAACTTAACAATAGATTATATTTTCTAATATAGCCTAGCAACTAAAATTCAATATGATTTGAACTGAATGGGCAGTATCCTGACAGTAAATACCTATCTTATGTGCTGATATTAGTTTTTTTCACTGTACCCTTTATACAGTTGAGTTCCTTGCAATTTTCAGGATAACTATCCACACATCTCTCTGAATTACAAAATTACAAGGAATTATTCATGCTTCCTATGTAATAACAAACCTCTTAGCCTACATTTCAAGATGCTAGGTATTTTCAGATGATGTATTTCTAAATAATTAAGAAATAAATAAAAGCACTGAAACTAGTGAACAACTGTTTGAGGGTCATGGATCACTCTAACTCCTTGAGGAAAGATGTCCAGAAATATGACAACATTACAGGAAGAGGTAATGTAATTTGGGGGGAACACTTCTTGGAAAGTAGGTTTAAGCTTAGGAGTAAGAAACTTAAGGGATGTGAATTACTCAAATTTCTACTACTAGCCACTAGTCTCCCAAAAGACAACCTGAACCATGAAAGCAAGGTGTCCAAATATCAAACATTTTATTTCTAGGTATTTTAGGGTTGGGTATGGTTTTAAGGTTCAATTCAGTGTCTTGGAGGCCTCCTGCTCCCATACTGCTCCTAATTCTATCCCAATTCTATCATTTCTTGTCTCACTTTCTCAAGTGTTATAAGGAACATCTGATTTGTGGGCCACAGGTTGTCCATTCCTGCACTAAAAACAATCTTCCCAAGTCTAGCATCTTCTAGATGTGATGGGAGTAGAACTCCTAAGAATAACTTTTTGATTGTTATTGACGCAGGTTTTTTGGGCAGTCATGTTTTTCAAAATACATAATTTAAATAAACAGTATTTGAATCAAAATTGAAACAAATCTTTAGCATAGTTGGAATTTCTAGGAGCTGCAGCTAACACTTTTGGAAACTGCCAGGTAAGGGGATTTTACAATCAAATATTTCTTAAAATCAATGACTCTCCCACTAAATTAACTTTTGTTGATAGACTTCAAACATGTTCTTTCTAGCTATTTTTTTCATACAAGTCAAACCAAGCACTTTGAGTTTAAATTTCAAGAAGGGAAGAAAACCAAAGATGACTAACGGTTGTTACAATGCGGAGCAACCTTGATAATGTGCTATTGGTGCATATCAATTTATTTTGCAGGAATTGTTTTAGAAAGAACTTTGAGAGCTCTGTATTCAAGGTGACACTTTGGGGAAAATTATAATAAGGTTACAACTTTTAGTGGTTCCAGTGTTCCCAACTTGGGATTCTTCACAGAGACTGGAGTAACTTTTTTTAATAATGGCTAAACTGGCTGCAGGATTACAGGAACTGAATAACAATGTTTTAAAATTTCATGTTGGAAAAGGCATTTTTAGATGTTTCTGTTTTTTATCTCCCTATTCTGAGCTCTAGTGGGTATATTTTGTTGGATGCCAATATGGATTTTGAATCAACTGATTTGACCATAGTTTGAGGGAAACAATAACAAAGAGTAGTGTCCATTTTGCAGTGTTTATTTGTGATTATTGTCACAGCATGCACATATTCTTCTAGCATATGTAAAATAAGTAAAATTTGTGATTATTTGTGATTATTTGTCACAGCATGCACATATTCTTCTAGCATATGTAAAATAAGTAAAATTAATAAGCATACTTTATTTATTTCCAGTTGTTAGTTTGTATAAAACAAATGCAAACTTCTGTGCCATGGACTTTAATGCAGTAATCAGTCCCTATTTATTCAGCAATAAATAGTATATGGTATCTGAATACTTCTTAAAATTATTTGCGGTATTGGAAACCATGCTTGCACTATTACTATATATGAAGAATCATGCCACATCCAACATCTGGGTTTTAAAGTTCATATATTAATTTGATGTATAATTTATAGTTTTGATTTACAGTGTTGTTTAGGATTTACAGCTTTTTTAGTGACTTGAACTGTGTTAACAAAGCACTTTGAGCTTTTTTCAAGAAGGGAATATGAATTTTGATTAGACCATTTATTTCTTATATTCTTTCAAAAATGTATAACAATAAAATACTTGCACTGGAAGAATGGAAGCAATGGTTCTGGAAACTTTAAAATTTATTCTGAATGTAATCAATGGTCTACCTGATTGAAGGATTAATATACTCCCCATCATGATAAACCTCATCAGTTGGAAATTATTACTTCCACATAATACATGCTATTGTTTCCTACTGTATAAGGAAATAAAAGCAACTGATGAGAACCATACTAACTGAAATTTACATTTGACACCAAGGAAATCAAGACTGGCTAATAATTTTCTCACTATTGATGTTTATCAGTGAATTATTTGCCTTAGAGGTAGAAAGGACTTCTTTGTATCCTATTTATATTTTCTATTATCAAAAATAGGAATAGTAAGGATATGGGGTGTGGAGAGAGAGTAGTATCCTTAAAAACACATTACATATCTTGGAAATGAAAAGCACTCTTTATTTTAAAAAAGCCCTGTTATTGCTAGAAACAAAGTAGGAAAGAAGCAATGACAGTAAAGTTAAGCAGTGGGTAATGCTTAATGAGTGAGAGCTGCTATTAAGGCCTACCTTGTGGCAATAAGAGTGGCAAAACATCAGTCGGGAGGACTCCAATGACTGTCTTCAGGGCTGTGCAGAGGAATTTATAGAACTCTGATGGATAAAGTCACTTGGATTCAGCCCCAGTTGGAACCTGTACATGGTACAGGTCCATTAGAGATGACTGAGGAGGTGTGTTGGATTACTGTGAACATTCCAATCTTGTTGAACCTGATGAAGTGGACAGGGTCCTTAATACTGTTAAGGCAACTACTTGTCAATTAGATCTTTCTCCCTCCTGGCTGGTGAAAGCCTCCAGGACAATGACTATCAGGTGGATCCAAGCAGTGATAAATTCTTCATTGCAAGAGGAGACATTCCCAGAACTTTTAAGAAGGCCCTGGTCCACCCCCTCCTCAAAAAACTGGCTCCCACCTGCCTATACAATTTTCATCCAGTTTCTCACCTCCCATTTCTAGGGAGGTTGGTGGAAAAGATGGTTGTGTGGCAGCTCTAGGGGATTCTGGATGAGATGGATTATCTGGACCTCTTTCAGTTTGAGTTCAGATCCAGATATGGGAACAGAGACAGTGTTGGTCGTACTTATTGATGATCTCTGATGAAAGCAGGATGGGGGTAGTGCATCCATCCTTGCTCTCCTTGACTTCTTGGCTGCCTTCATACCATCGACCATGGTATTCTTTTGGGCCATCTGTTGGGGCTACAGCTGGTTTGGCTCATTTCTTCAAGGCCAGTCCCAATCAGAGTTAATAAGGAGTGAGAAGTTCAGTTCTTAGTCACTCCTTTGTGGCACGCCATAGGGCTCAGTACTTTTTCTACTCCTCTTTAACATCTACATGAACATGAAGCCACTGGATGAGATCATTTGTCACCATGGGATGAGGTATCACTAATATTCTGATGATACTCAACTTCACCTCTCCATTTCCAGAGATCCAAGTGATATTGTCACTACCCACTCTTGGTACCTGGAAATTGTGAGGGTCTGGATTGGGGACAACAGGCTTCAGTTGAACCCTGGCAAAACTGAGTGATTTTGGGTGTCTGGAACTTCAGGATCCAGGACTTTAGCATCTTTATAGGGTAACATTGCTCAGGATAGGGTAACATTGCTCAGGATAGACCCAGTGTGCAACTTGGGGGTACTCCTAGTCCTGTAACTACTGCTCAAAGAGCAGGTGATAGCTGTAGCTTGGAGCTTTGCACAATTTTGTGTTGTGTGCCAGTTGCACCCTTTTCTGGACCAGGAGTCCCTGTGCTCAGTCACTCATTCCCTAGTCATCTCACACTTGGACTATTGCAAGGTGCTCTACATGGGGCTACTCTTGAGGAACATCTGGAAGCTACAGATGGCACAGAATGCCACTCTGTGGACAGTTCTTGGGTCCCCTAGGGTGGCCCATGTTACATTGCTGTTCTGTGTGCTGCACTGGTTCCCAGTTTGCTTCTGGGTGCAATTCAAGGTGTTGGTTTTGACCTTTAAAGCCCTTCATGGTACGGGTCCAGGTTATCTGTGGAACCCTATTACCCCAATGGGAATGGTCTATCCCACCTGGGCTGGCAGAAGAGGCATGCTGAGGACCCCATTGGTCAGAAAATTCCAGCTGGTGGGGACCATGGGAAGAGGCTTTTCTGCCATGGCTCCTGTTTTTGGGAACAACTTATCACCCAAAATGAGCTCTGCACCCTGATCTTCTAAAAGGCCCTGAAGACCTGGATCTGCCAGTTGGCTTGGGGTCCTAAGGAAGGGATGTCATAATGAAGGTGGCTAATAGACGAAGCTGCCTCACCTTCCTCATTATCATTTGGCTCCCCTCCTCCTTATCTAGTTTAAATTTCAAATTTGTAGATTAATCTTAACTCTGTTATTAATATTGTTTTTACTTTTTATGGACTATT
>JANHZU010002304.1:3375-15637 GCA_032468055.1 Acrochordus granulatus | reverse complement strand
GGCAGAGGATGAGATGGATAGATAGCATAGTCAGTGTGATGTGTGTGGGCTTGGGAAGACTCCGGGAGGCAGTGCAAGACAGGGAGGCCTGGCGTGATGCAGTCCATGTGGTCGCAAAGAGTCAGACACAACTGCGCGACTGAAGAACAAAAGACCCATGTAGAAGATATTTTATAACCCTTTCATGACAGCTAGCTTGTAAAAATACTGATAATATATTCTCAATATTCTTAACTTCCCAAATTTTGGAATGTTTGGGGCAGAGAATAACAAATTACAGGTTTACAAAAAAAAAACTAGTTGGAAAAAAAGAGAGCTTTTAATAACTCCTTCTATGATGTAATTCTAATGATACTAAATGATACTAAAGGAACCCAAAGATGATTTTTCCAGAATAAGATTGGGCTAACATCCCCTAAAACTGTTCCTATCTGCATTGCTGATTTCTGTGTCTTGATAAGACAAAGACAGATGCAGCAAAAGGATATCTGCATTAGCTCATGTTGCCCAAGGCACAGACTCTTAATGAGCTATTCCTTTTGTTCATCAAAGCAATAGGCATGCAATTTTGGTTCTTCGTTGGAATTTATTTTTGTAATCAAGAAAAGGAACCTGGACAACCTTTTCAGTTTTTTAGTCAGAAAGGAAACTCCACCCAGTTAATGCAATCCAGTCACCCAGACTATTCTCTTCCCCTTTTTTATTATGGCTAGTTGCATAGTCAGACTGGATTTGTCATTTTTGTCCACTTATCAAGCCCTTTCCAAGGGCCTGGGATAGGCAGATGTTGTTGTTTGATGGTGTTAAAGGTATTGTCATAGAATGTAAGCTCATTCAAGTAAAGTTGCCTTTTGCAATTGACAAATTGCAAAAATTGGTGATGACTTTGTCAATGCCAATGGTGTTCAAGTGGTGCTACAGATGTTTTGGGACTATTGCTACTATCATTGCTTCCTTTTGCCATAGTCACTCTACTTCTGTTTGCAGATCTTTGTATTTTATGATTTTTTTTCACTTCTTTCTCTTCTATTCTGCTGTCTCCAGCTACTGCAACATACATTATCCTGACTTTTTGTCTTTCTTACCAACAGTTGTTAAGTCTGGAGTTGTATGGCAGGTGTCCATCTATTTGAATTCTAAAGTCCCAGAGCACTTTAGTTTCTTCACTTTTTATTACTTTGTCTATGCTGTGGTTCCATCAATTCTTCCTTACAATTAAATTGTATTTTTTGCAGATATTCCAATGCACCATGGTTGTTACTTTATTATGTCATTGGTTGTAGTTCATCTGTGCAATCTCTGTGTTTTACTGGCTACCTCTAGCTGAAATTATTTAATACAAGTACAAAGAAGAGCAGCTAGGTCTGACCATTCTCCTCTTCCCCAATTTCTTGGTCTTTGCTTATCCGAAGAAAAATATTTTGAAGTTAATCTAAGATGTCTCTCTGTCACTGTCACACATATATACACATTCAGAGATGAACCTTAGTTCATTCAGTGTGATCTCTGAAAGAACAAAGGCTGTATGAGTCCTTTAATAAGTTGGACTATGTAGGGGGGCATGGAGATGACTTTGGAGAATGAATCCAGAAGCGGTTAGTTCAGGAACAGGTGCTAAAGCATGTGTTAGGCCTAGGGGAAAGGAGAGAAGGAGAAACAGACTGACTCCCCTCTGATTCCTGGGTATAAGAAGGAGGCAAGGGAAAACACATAGAGTCTTGCAGGTTTCTGTTACTAGTCTTTCTTGTTCTAGTCTTCCTATAGAGTCAGTTTTCCTGATTGGAACTATATGTAGTACTGACAGAACCATAGTTACAGGCCCAAAGAAGATTAATAGACTTAACAAGAGCTGGTCCAATTTTCAGATGGGTAAATTTTAAATCCTAAAATTCTACATTAGCAGGTGCACGCACATGGAATTTGTAAAGGATCAGGCTTAGTCCGTGCAGTTGTAGCCAACAGATTTATTGATGCTACAAGGTCACAAGAATTTATCTGACTGCCCATTGAATACCTGCACTCCCCAGGTAAGGCTAACAGTCCTCACAAGGGGTTGGACGTTTGGCATTTGTGCATGCATAGCAACTCAAGGTTGATCCCCCTCTTCATCCCTGGCTCCACCTCTCCTTCTCCTACATATTGGAACTTAAGTTTATTGTTCATTTTTCACAGCACTATCATTAAACTTCAACGCTGGGCCAAACTTATAACTCATTTTGAATTTTCCATGTTTATGAACAACAAAGAATAAGGGGCATGAATTAAACATGTGGACTTTTGGATTGATGAAAAGGAGATCCCTTCTGTTGAAAAGTCAAATGCAAACAGAAAATGGAGGCAGAGTGCCTATGTTGCCAGGAGGACATTAATTATTGTGATGTCATATGATCACTGGAAGAAAGAAAAAAAGTGGCATTGGCAACTGTGACATTGTAGAAAGAGGATTGCTTCTGGGGTAACATTTTCCTCTAGTTCTTTATGGAATTCTTTCACTATTTTGAATGCCAGGCTCCTGATTCAGCTCAGCACTGATTAGAAAATATGTAATTTTGCTGTGGACATAAATACTCCCTGATTTAATATATGATCCTTTATCTTCACATTTTCTGTGATTAAATAAAGGAAAAATAATCATTTAATTAAGAAAAATGTTGAATTCCCACCTTTTTTCTATACATACTATATACCATATATTTGAAAAACAAATGCAAATGGTTTATATAGATAAACTCTAATTTATATTAGTGGTCTTATGGATTGTACCAGTTAAATTGCTTCTTTGTGCAGGCTGTTCTATTCTTATTTAGAGCCATTTATTGTTCTTGATGGTAATCATATACACTCTGATAACCTCCACAAACTTACAAAAGGGGTTTTGCAAAGTTGCTAAAACAGTTTTAACTCTGTTATCTTGGTGAGCATCTCTGAACTGCACATACAGGAAAGAAATAAAAAGCAAAAATTAAGCAACAAAATATGCATTAGAAAGTATCATCACCAGAAGACAGAGAATAGCACAAAATATATACTTATTCCTGAATTTGTTTATTTAATTATTTTAGTATATTATTATGGTTGGCACGGCCATCAAGATGTTTAGACTGCATTTGGCATTTTTGTCACCATATAAAGTCTATCCCAAGGACCTGGAGTAGGAGATGTTGGTCAATATTACTAAAGGTAAGGCTGCAGTAGTTCATCATCATCATCACCACCACCATCATCATCACGTGTTCACAACAATATAAAATCACAGCTGCCAGTTCTTTAATTGGTGTTGGCCTTCATATGCAATTAGTTCTTCCCAAGAACCTATGATGTTGTAATGTATTGGCATAGAATGTTTGCAAATCCAAACAGTGTGGCCTTTTGCAATTGATAGATGGAAATTTTGTCAATGCACAGATTTTCTAAATGCTGTCCAATATTTTTTGTATAGCACCTAGTGTGCTAATAACTACTGGACCACCACAGCAAGTTTATGCCATAATCTTTCAATTATGATTTTCAAATCTTCATACTTTTATTATTCCATTTTAATTGCATAACATACATTATTTACTTATTTAGCAATGTTAGACTAGCTGAAACTTTAAGCAAATAACAATAAAATTATGCGCAAATAGCAGAAAACTCTATTAGGATTCTGATTGTTCCTTTCCAAATAAATGCCCCCAAACATTTATTTTCCACTTGGATCATATGAATCAACATTCATATCAAATCAGACAAGCTGATCTGGTAGAATAATAAAAGATTTTCAGCCATGTGTATTTTTCTTTTATAGTATAGTGGAGATGAAAGTATGCCTTCCTATTACAGTTGAAATGTAGGCAGAAGAACATATCTAAGCTGTTATCCATAACCATTGTGTACAATGATAGCTTTTTCATGAAAGATGCTGCTGCCATTGAACACCTCATGTTTTCCTGTTACTGTTCCTGAATAAGTCATTTTACAAAAATTAGGACTTGACAGGACCACAATGTATTCTTATAGACTTGATTGTATAAAGAGGATTTCCTTCACAAAATAGCTCAATGCATTTGCATTCTTGGTATAATTGCTACAGCTACTTAAGTACCCATTTTACTACAATAAAATGTTCAGTGTCTGTACATGAATTGACACCACCATATAAGGATGCAAGATTCCCTTTCCTACATCAAGTGACCTAATGTACCTCCATGATGATATGGGACTTAATAGAAGAATATTTGTTTCTTCTTCAATCAATTTTATTAATTTTTTAACAACCACTAATACAATAACAAATATATTATTGGAAATACTGAAACATTTCCATTGGCATGTAGGATTTTGTTTCATTCCAGTCAGTGGTCAAGAGCAATAGCTCCCTAATTCCAGAACTTAGGACTCAAAATAAAATATAGTGCCATGTGGATTGTAAAGCTGTACAGAATAAGGATAAAATAATTATAAACTATTGAATCTATGATCTGATTCTCTCAAAAAATTGAGAACTTTCTGTTTTACTTTATTTTGAGGGCTGTTTTTGAAAGCAACATGTGAAGCATAACATATAACACCCTGTGCGGTGGCACAGGGGATTAATGCTGCCAGTTATGTCGACTAGATGGCCGGCATGCTGGTAGGTCGATTCCCAAGCTCCGCATGACGGGGTGAGCGCCCATCACTTGCCTCAGCTTCTGCCCAACCAACAGTTCGAAAGCACGTAAAAACTGGTGAGTAGATAAATCAGGTACCACTTTGGTGGGAGCTGGCCGGCTTCAGCGGAATGGGTGAGGCGAGTGGTGAGAGGGCGAGGAGTTGAGCAGCGAGACGAAGGCAGCCCACCCTCCTGCCGGGGGAGGAGCATGAACTGCGGAGATGCCCGGATGCAACATCACTGGCCAGCAGGGGGGGCGGGGTTAGTTTACACTACTGTATAAATCTCTAATCCATGTAAGCCACCAAGAGTCTTCAGAAATTGGGGGCATAGAAATATGTGTAATAAATAAATAAATATAAAACAAGTATTAAAAGCTGTTGGTTTTCATTTAAGTGGGAGAAAGTATATATTATCTAAAGCAAATATCTGGTACTTCATAAAGTAATAGAAAACAGAATGACCATCAGAATAGAAGTGTTGTAATTTTTAAAAATTATTTTTACTTATATTATTTTTCTGAGTTATATTTTATTAGATTGTAACTGAAAAAATAAAGACCCTGAATGTTACTGGACAAAGCGCTAAATTTTTAAATTGTCTGAGCTGGATGTTTTATTCGCAAGCTTTCATGCTTTCATTATTTCATTGTTATTTTTAATTATTATGCATAATTAAAAGGTTCTTATTTTTCTTTTGTCATGATAAATTATCTCAAAAGTAAAAATCAAATTAACATTCTGAAATGAAGAAAATATTGGGGTTTTTTGAAATGAATGATCCAACATATTTCCTGTGGTAAAACCTTTCATATTTTGGCTGTTTTGGGAATGGCAAACTCCAGAGCTGTTGTCATGCTGATGGAGCTTTCTTATATTGTTTGCACTATACTGCTTACTTTGTAAACTTTATGTAAATGGTCTGCAGATTTGATTTGTCCTTCTGTACATAACTAAGCTGATCTTTCCCATTCGTGAAGCATTTGACTTGCAATTTCGACAATAAGATAAGCTGATATTGAAGTAGATCAGATTCTACGAATACATCTTTTTAGTCTCAGCAAAGTTTAAAAAACAGGCATCTGGACTGGATTTTACTCAAGTCGAAGACGTTTCACCTTTAATCCAAAAGGCTTTAATCCAAAAGTCTTCATAGACATACATCTTTTTAGGTTTAAAATATCTTTGTGAGAATTCTCAAGAAATTATATTATGAAACTGTTTCATGCAGAAGCATGAATGAAAGAAAAGTTAAAGTCAAACATTTTGGATACGTTTTGTCTTGCCCACACTGTATTTTATCTAATGCTGTCTGTATTCAACAATTTCATATGTGACCAATGGCACGATGGAATCTGCAATTAACCTTAAAAACTGGAATGGTGAACAGTTTTGCTTTAGAATTGCAGTTAAAGGTAACAAGATGCAATGTTAATCTCTTCTTCCTAGAGATCTACTGTGCTTACAGCATCTCTATTTCTCCTTGCATGTGGCAAGAATTGGGTACATGAGGTTATGACAGTAGCTTCAATCTTTTGAAAAAGTCAGTGTTCAGGGGTGGTGCTGGGAGATGATTATTAGAAATGTTGTCTAATAATCCCAGAGATCCCTTTGAAGTTTCATGCTGAAGGAGTTGGGATGGCACTGCAATAGAGATTGGCTGCCAGGCGGTGAATTCTGGCTGGCAAATTCTGTCCCAAGAAAGGAGAGATTGTGCAATTGCCCACTTGTAGTTTGGACAGTTACCCCTCATGAGTAAACTGAAGGAACTGAGGTTTTTGTGGTCTGCTTGTGAGTTGAGAGGCTGGGAATCAAAATATTTCAATCAAGCTTGCAGCTGTAATGAAGCCCATGTGGCCATAAGGTTCACACCAGCCTCATTTGTTAGTCATTTTTAGATGTAACTGATTTATAGCTAAAGAGAGATTTTCTGAGTAGCAGGATAAAAATTCCTCTTGGTAATTTCTGGATTACAAAAGAATAAAGATTTTTAAAATGGTTTTAAAGATTTAAAAACTTGGCAAAAACTTAACAAGGAGTAAATGTAACAAAGTTTAAAATGGATAAAAGGAATAGTTATTTTGCAAGATTATTTTGTGGTAAAAGATTTATATCTTTGTCTATATCTATATTATCTATCTATAACATTATCCTTTGGCCTAGGGAATCTGAAAAGTGCAATTTTGTCCCCCTGTTATCTAACAACTACATAAAACTACTGTGGGAAATCATCTATGGTTTGGTGTCACCAAAATGCATTCAAAACGTTATCCCTTTTTTAATATTTCATTCCCAAAAAGCAATTGAACATTACTTAGAGACAGAAGTACAACAGACTATATTTCTACAGAAACTGATTCATACATGGCTGCTCTTAGCCGATTGCTGCTTTTAATATTTCAGATATATTACTGCTGTTGTTTGCTTTGTGCTAATAATTTATGGTTTATCATTTTCTATTGTTGTTCTGTGCCAAGTTACGTCTAACCCTTCACGACCCCATGGACCACAGTATGCCAGGCCTCCCTGTCCTTAAAGGTCTCCTGAAGCCTGCCCAAATCCATATTCATTGCGTCAATGATGCTGTCTAACCATCTCATACTTAGCCGTTCCCTTCTCCTTTTACCTTCAATCTTTCCCAGCATCATATTTTTTTTCCAATAAGTCCTCTCTTAGCATTAGGTGGCCATATTGTACTATATTGTATTATATTATATGACACTGTATTGTATTATACTGCTTTATATTATAGACAATTTTTAGCTCTTAATGTTTACTTGTGAGATTTCTAGAGTTTTGTGGAACATAGGGTTACTCTTAGGTTTATAAAATGAATAAATTAAAAACAAATGAAATGGCAGGTGCTGTCAAATATATATAGAAATGGAAATGCTGCATTTCCTAGGGATATTGATATGCCACCTTAGCTGAAGAAGAGGAAAATATAAACTAGATCTTCTATACCAGCTTAAAAGCTTCCTAACTGAAAGGCCATTCCATTGGATGTGACCTTCTGAAACATGACTACTTAAAACTTCTTCCTCTGGTATTTACTATTAAGCAGGTACAGGCAATCCTCTTTTTTCCAAACCTTGATCAAATTGCTGGCTATATAAGGTAGACTGGAAAGAGGCTAAAGTCCCATCTGACAGAAATGTCAGGTTGGATTTATTCTGATCCTCTTTCCCATACTGTCAAAGCCTATGTTTATTATTAAAGTAAAAGCAGCCTGCGTGGTTTATTATAGCAGAGCGTACTGCTTGCAGTCCACAGGTATAAACCAATATATAATACTATATGCAATTGTTTTGTAAATTCCTTTCTCTATTTAGGCATTGAAGTGAATATACAATTCGATTTCAAACAGTATAAGCAGTAAACACACAGAATACTCTACCAAATATTGTTTGCCTGTTATTATAAAGATTTTTTTTAAAAAAAGTATGTGTGAAAATGATAAAATCTTAGGTATTATGCGTTGACATGTAATAAGACCCACTAACATAAAGACTTTTATTTTGCATAATCCTGTAGCGACTGAGCCAAATTAATAGATATATATGCATGGGCCAATTATATATTACTAATTCTTGTGGTCAGTTCCCATAGCAATTTGTCTGCCTGAGAACAATGAAATCACAGCAGGATGCCCAAAGGAAATAACATGAAGAATCTGGATGAAGACAAGCATTACAGCTGAAATCAAGAAGGTTAGAAGTGAATTGATCATGAGAGTAAAGAAGATCTTAAAGTCCAAACTCAGTGGAGAAAATACCATCAAGACATTTAACAATTAAGAGCTGATCTTTTGTTCTTCTGGTGTTTGGAAAGAGCTTGTTTTCAACTAGTTGCTGTTGGACTGTATCAGTTACCTCACTAGTTAACCATTTGAAAGTTGGTAAGCACGTAATTGGCAATAGTTGCCTGGTGCTGCCCTTTTTGTTGTATCTTTCATCATCAGGTAGGCTTGATCATAGGTAAACCAATCTTCAGTTTCATGTCCTTGCAGTATATTGTTAAACTGCTAGACAATAAGCAGATGTAGACCAGTCAGATGTTTCAACAGAAATGATGCAATCCATCTTCACCTAGTGCTGACCAATTCTTGATCTTCCATGACCTTTTCTCCGCTATTTCTGCTGTTATTACAAATTGTTTCATTTCATCTTCTTTTTTATTCTTTTCCACCTACTTTATCCAAACTACGTTCTTGTATTTTTTTGGGTTGTTCCATAGCTGTGCCTCAAACTGCACTATTTCTTCTTTCTCAGATGTTGATTGGTTCCCTGAAGTCTTTCCATCGGTGGATTGGTGGAAACATATTTGATTTGACTGAAATGGAGAGTGTGCAATTCAAGCTTCAAATCTGCTGATCTTCTTAGCCTTAGCTGTTATTTGCTGCTTTATTATTTCTAGTGTTTCCTTGGTTTTCCTTGTTTCTATATTATCATTTTTGATCGGGTATTCTTTGATGTTCTTGAGCTTTTTTCCTATCATCTGTTCTAGCTTGCTTGAATCTGATTTTAGCATGAAATTGTTTTCCAAGCTGATCTTCCATTTCAGCGGTGCACTATTTGGCTTTTTTCTTCTTTGTTGATCTTGCATCCAAGGTATTCAGTTATAATGCTGTGCATTACCAGGTTGTTTCTTGGAGTGAGCTGGTGCTTATATTAGATATTATAGTACTGGCATCTTTTAGTACTTGTGCTAAAAGATGCCAGATGTGTTTCTTTGGAACAAAGTTTAATGCAGGTAACCTTATTCTAAGTTTTTGTGCTGTTCTAGATGCTTAGTTACTCTTCCTTCCTTTTTTCGAGGGCTTTGTTCTTTCTGAGGAGAAGGCATTGCAGAGGTTGCCTGATTTGGGAATGAAAACAATTCAGTATCCATGCTTGCTTCCCCTACTTCAGATTCCCCCAGTTTGACTTTATATTTTGAGCTACTTCTGGCAAAGTTTCAGGTTTTTTGCCCTGAGTAGACCTTTGCAGTTCTTCCAGTTCTGCTTCTGAACATTTATTTTGTATTCTAAATCAGTGTTGATCTACTAGCCTCTCTCTTTTTATTTCTGATTCTGGATGTTGTTCTTTCCAGAACTGGTACATTCCTTTTAGATAACCTCTTCTTGTTAAACATGATTTGTAATAACAGATCATTATTTATTTCTTTCCAATCTCTGTATATTTGTAATGGGTAAACAACTTTATTTCCACTAGTCCTACAGCTGCTGGCCCTGGTTTCTCAGCCAACAGTCTTGAGTCCTGTAGCCCATTTGTTACCAGATGTCCAGAACTCCAACATCTAGTGCAGTCCTTGTTGATTCGGTAAATGACTGATCCAGTATGAGTTTCTATAAATTATGTCTCACCATATTGTTTATGAGAGAGACACTCTTCATCTCAATCCTCTGATGAGACTTTTCTACCATGGTAGAACCTTTGACATGGTTCTCATCTTCTTTGGTGCACACTATTATTATCATTATCATTTGTTCCAAGTCTTCAACCAAACTTTATTCATTTAGTACTGGCTTGTGGCTTAGTTAAAGCACAATATCTTTCCCAGATTGTCAAATATATAAGACTTGTCCCTATCTGAGACAATTTTAAATCACTGACATGTTCAGTGGAATGCCACATATTAAAACCTCATCCTAGCAATTCAGAGTGTTGGGATATGTTATTCTTTGTTACTTCAGCTCCTAGATGCACAAACTTTCCAAGATTTTGAATTATTGTTGATTCATTACTGGAATGAACCCTGGAACTTTGGCATGCTGTCTTTAATATTTAGTCTTTCTGACTGTGAGCCTCTGACAATAAATTAATTGCCACAATGTGTAATTATATTCAGCTACAGCAGTTCAGAATATGTATTGCCTACCAAACTAATACCATTAGTTTCACATTTTGGCTGGACTTCATCCTAACAGGTCCAAAAGCAGAGGTTTGGCTCTGCAGATGTGGTGACTCTTGATTGTATTTCAAAGCCAGATAGATATACTTTAACCCATTCTTGTCATCTTTATTTAAAGTTTGACCTTAAATCTCAGCATTGTTGTCCTATTTTCCCCAAAATACATCAATCAAATTAATTGTGAAGAATAACTTTTTAAAAAAATTAAAAAGCTTTTATGGGCAATCTTCCATCAGCATTAATGTACCACATTGCACCTAAGCCTGCATGTACTTTGAAGCAAGGTATCAGCTTAATTGAGACTCTTATAAAATTTAATGCCGCTTTTTAAAAGGAAAAAAGATTAACAGTTGCCTAGAGGGAAATCTTAAGCACAAGGTATTTAAAGAAATTATATTTTGAGGATTCCATATTTATCCCAGCCTTCCCAGCCTCCACAATTCATTTAATGAAACAACATTAGCATTTCACTCTGTCATCTCTATTTACTTCATGCCTTCGTTTTCCTAGAAAAAAAATATTTCCTGAATAGCAGCTTGATGACTTTACAGCTGTGAATATTCCTTTTTTTTTTGTAAATGAAAACTAGTTTTTCCTAGACATTTAGACATAAGTCTCTGTAACATTGGTTAATTCTGAACTTTCATTTATCAATGGGTTAGCATTAATAATTTGAAATTTCTTGCAAATTTGAGTATGTCTGATCTGAAACCATGCTATATTCCAATTCCTTTAAAATGTAACCTAAAGTATGGGGTGATTATTTCCTCTCTGGAGACAAAAGACTGTTGATCAATATAATATAAAGGGCAGTTCAAATCCTTTTGTTGTCTGTAAGTTAATGACTTTACATTGGCTAGTTAAGATTCTGAATAAAAAGATTTACAATGAGATGCAAAATTAGTGTTCTATAAGTGGCTGGATATCATTGAGTCATTAGACAATATTCCTATAGACTAAAACAAGAAGAGAAAATCAGTTCATAAAACTATTTAGTGGATCCCTATCTTTATTTCCTTAATAATAATTTCATTTGTTATTATTTCATCTTTTAGGGCTAGTGCAATCACTTCCAATCACAAATTATCATTTATTGGGGATTTCAGTAAAATGGCAATGAGTGTTTATGAGATGGATTAAATATTTTTTTATTATTTATTTATTTATTTCTGCACTTGCCTTTTCACTATGCTACAAATAGCCTTACCTTCTTGGGATATGCAGAATTCAGAAAAGCCCAAATAATTGAATCTTTTTATTGGGATCAGTTCCATAATATCATTCTGGTACAGAGAATTATTTTCCTAGCTAAAATGGCACCCAAATTCTGTTTTTAAATTAAATGTTTGAGTTATGGAGTTTGGCTCGTGGCCCTATCCAATATCCATAATTTATGCATTACCTCATCCTATTAAACAGATGCTTTTAAATCTTTGAAAAAAGCAAAAATAATCAATTATCCAGTTTTAAAAGAATATTTAAAAGTAAATGTTTTGTTGTGTTCAAAAAACAATGCATATTAGAATATATATCAAGATGCTATTATTACTTCCCAGTTTGCATGTAATTTTATTTGTATATACTGTGTATATATTATATGATGATAGGCAAAGCCAACGGTGATTATACTTACTGGTCCTTCCTTGTTGATATTTCTCCCAGCAATCTTAATTCCAACTGGTGATTCATCCAGCCCAGCATTTTGCATGATGTACTCTGC
>JANHZU010002303.1:144655-154743 GCA_032468055.1 Acrochordus granulatus | reverse complement strand
GAGAAGGGGACGGCAGAGGATGAGATGGATAGATAGCATAGTCAGTGTGATGGGTGTGGGCTTGGGAAGACTCCGGGGGGCAGTGAAGGACAGGGGGGCCTGGCGTGATGCAGTCCATGGGGTCGCGAAGAGTCGGACACGACTGTACGACTGAATAACAACAAATGTATGATTTAGCAGTTTGTCCTCTGATTAATGTACCAGTGGATTATATTTTCATGGCTATTTGATGAAATGTATTCAAGATATGTCTATCTTCTCTCCAAGTGGCAAGGTTCTGAAGATTCTTATTCCCTTTTGCTAAACTCTTAGGAAGATGATTAGAACCCCAAAAAGGTTTGTTTATATCTCACAGAATGAAGAAGCAATAACCAATTACATGATATGGGGATCTGTCATAGGCATCAGAGTTCATTTTTATCATCATTTTAATTTATTTTTCAGAAACCGACATGAAGAAATTGGACATTCTGTTAATAGCATATTATGAAGTGTATATTGTTACATTTCTTAATTATTCAGACCGTTAACCATAAACAAAATTCTAATGTTTCATTTTCTATTGTTCTCAGCACTCCCTTAATAGGATATAAACTAGTCACATGATTTTGGTTCACAAGGGAAATATCTGTCGACTACTTCCTTTGTTTATGAGTTTTATCCTATGCAACAGGATAATCCTGTATTCGTTAAAAGATAATCCTTTATCCTGTACAACAGGATTTTATCTTGTACAATTTCTTTGTTTAAGAAGGCTTTTCTAATTTCTCAGGTCAGCCCAAATGCTATTTGTTTTGTGTAAACAGTGGGTGTAAATTAAAGCCATTCAGATTAATGGGAGGATATGTCTTCAGTTGGATGTGACTGTGCTCAATAAACCCAGAAAATAGGATGTGAGATTGTAGATTTTTTTAAAAACATTCAGAAAAGGGAGAGCTAAAATGGTACTGGAATTTGAAACAGAATGCTTTCAATATTTATTTGTCTATTATTTGATTAAACAATTTTTGTAGCCATCTACTAAAAGAAATTCTGGGTGGTGAACAAGATTAAAAACTCAAATACTAATACCAACATCCATTAAAACAGGAAAAAAAAATACAAAGTTGAAGTCCCATGAAAATCTCATACCCACTGATTAAACATAACCATGCCAGTGCTATGAAGACCCCGGCCAGGTCTTCATTTGCCTTTATGAACATGCTAGAATTATTATTGCACAATTAACAATGAAAGAGAAATAAAGATTTTGATCTAACTGACAGGGCACCCTAGGAAAAAAGAGAACTTCATAATGGGATTAAAATCATGTGTAAAAAAGGAATCACAAAGATTCAAGCTGAGGGATGAGTAGCCTAGACATTTTCAATTTTATCACCAGCTTTGCAAATTTGTTCCACCATAGAAGATCATTTTTTTAACAGAAGAGCAAATACTATTTCTTTGAGTTTTAAATTCTTCTGTTTGTAGAATCCTGTTCCATAAATCCTCTTTGCAAATAAAAGTTTCAAGAAACAAGCTACTGAAAATAGGTTGCTGGATTAGTGTGTCTGGTCCACCTTTAAGCAACTAATATTTTAGATTTCACAGTTTCAAATAACCAATGCAGAAAACATAACTGAAAAATGAAACTAAATCACTTCTTTTGTTGGTCTGTTCACTTTAGCAACTGGAGTCTTTCCAAATGAAAGAATCCTGTCACTCATATCTCTTGCAAGAGTGGTTGTTAACTATATGGAAATTGTCTCAAGCAGTAGGTCAGTTAATTATAGCATTTAATGCTTCCCTTGTACAGCAGCAATTAATTTAACAGCATTCTGTTGGAGTTTTTTTCTCTTGCTGCATTATCAATTTTAAAATCATCATAATTTGAGGCAGATAGTGTGGTTTTATTTTATGTGATTGTTCCTCTAAAGATCTTTATTTAACAAATGGCAGGGCTGAAGGTCTTTTTTTGTTTTTAAATACTAATCATATTCTGCTTTATTCTTAGCAGAACTAGGGGCACATTGAGGAGCTGAACAAAATTGGTATGAGCATTCTCTTATGTCTAGATTGAAGATTTCAGGTAAGACATGAGAGAGACATGCAAGAGATCTCATTTGTTTGAAACTTATCTCTGGAATGGAGACAGGAGACATGGTAAATAGTCTGAACTAAGGGGCCATGGTAGTATTAATATACATTCAGTTTTTGCAACATTTTTAATTAGCTGAAGTCAGCCTTGCTTAGCAAGGTGAGCTGGAAATGGATCTCCTGCTGGCTTAACTCCTTGTTTTGCCTTGTCCAAAAATCTAAAAATAGATGTACAGAAATGCAGAAGTTTCCTGGAAATTTCAGAGATATGTTTAAGCAGAGAAATAGATGGTTACATTCTGGCTAATATGAAAGAAAAGTAGATCACTGTTTCAGTGGCTGGAAGACTATTTGTGTAGATTAGAGCTCTTTCATCCATTCAGACAAATTGGTAGAGTTCTGCATATCAGAAAACCCTTTTCTCTCTAGTTATGATTTGTGAAAATATTAGACTTCAGTTCTAGTGGTTAAGATAACAGACCAGCAATCGGGAGGTCATAAATTCTAATCCCACTTTAGCCATGAAAGCCAACTGGGTCACTGTGAGCCAATGTCTCTCAGCCCACCCCACCTTACAGGGTTGCTGTTGTGGGGAAAATAGGAGGAGGATGGTGTGTTCAATATGTTTGTTTCCTTGAGTTGTTAATAAAACAGTAAAGGCAGGATACAAATAAATAAATTAAAAAATTAAAAAACACCTTCAGTATTTAATTATATATTGTAGCTTATCCTATGTGGCTCAGATGAGTAAAAAATAAATGATTGGAATGGACAAATTGCACAGAACCCTCAAAGCTAGTTTGGGAAACTTGAAAGAAGAAGCTGTAGATCATTCCTTACATGGTTAAATGAGCTGGCATTACCAACAGTGGACCCATTGTTTCTATAGCAGCAAGTTGCCCTTCCATGTCTCTGTTTACACTGATCTGCATGGCTGCCTAGAATTTCAGGTGATACTTAGATGAGAAATTGTCCTACAACTTTTTCTACCAATACTCATTTATTTTACAGAGAGGAAAGTTTGCTTTTGTGATTGCTGTTGCTATTGATTTCCCAAAATGCTTGTGAAAGTGCATCTGAGCCCAATTAGGTGTTGGGCTTCACTATTCCTAGATTGGGATGGAAATCTATGCCTTCCCAATGATGGACTCTACCTCATCTCAGCTCCAGCCAACAAGGTCAATGGTGCAGAATTTCCAGATACCAATGTCTACAACATTGCACCTTGTCTATAGTTCCTATATGATAACTTTGTCAACATCTAGAAATGTATTCTAGAATTTGAAGAGCAACTGTTTGGAGAATGTAATCTTCCAAAATGAAGTACTGTAATTTGGGAATATTGATCACATAATCCAATTTTTAAAATAATGTGTAGTGAGGTGTAAGTCCATCAGCTTACATGCTGCTTCGATGCCTTTTGTCTTATTCCCAAGGATTTTCCTAGAAATAAGGACAGAAGTATGTCAGAGTAAGGAAAGGAAACAATAAAGCTGTTGGTTGATATTAATTTATATCATTGTGGCCATTGCCTTCTTCATGTGTTTTAAGATGGAATGGTATTTATACAAGCCTAGCTTGAAGAGATAAGACACACATTGGATGTTGAAATAAAAATGCATCGAAGGATTTAACTTTTTCTTCTTTTTCTTCTTAAGCTTCCTTTTGTTTTCTTCCCTTAATGGATTTGTCTACTGGGCTGTTGTTTAGCTGGGCCTTTCAGAGTTGTATTAACTTATTGAGTGAGGCATAATACACTCAGTTAACGTTAAAGAGAATGTAGATTGAATCTTTCATCTATTTTCTCATTTTCTTTTTTTCCTTGGATGTACTTCAGTGAAGCTTATTTAATACATAAACCAATAACAAGATAGAAAATAATGTTCAATTACTAAAAATACAAATGCATCCATTTTATCTTGCAGCAGCAGCATAAGCCTAGATATATTTACTCAGAAGTAAATCCTACCCCAATTGAGGCTTGTTATTCCAGTTGACCAGCTCAAATTTTACAATGATATGGGCAGACTATTGAAAGGTCCGAATGAAGGTCAATGTAAGTGACGGTCCTGTTCCTCAGAGGAGCCAGCTATATCACAGATGACAATAATATGATTCTCTAGATATTGTGGGATGCAACACCTCTGTACCCATAATTATGAGTTATGCTTTCTCATACTCTTAAGAGCTGAGATTTAGCAGATTCGGCCACACTTGGGCTACTGATCTTGGTTGTGAACATCCACATAATCAAAAGATGGCCTCAAGGAGAAACAGAGGGCTCTAATTCTGTTAGAGTCTTGATATTCTCTGAGTTTGATTGTTTTCCTGAAGGTATTTCATCACGAGGTTAAGACCATCAAGGTATGGAAGAGTGAAGTCTGCTGGTTGTTTAGTAGCTTGTCTTACCAGTCTCGGTAGGGATGTGAATTCTTCCTTGATAGGTATTTGATTAGATTGTTGTTTCTTCCTGATTGTTTGTCTGGTGCTTTTTTCAGCTTATTTGGGTGTTGCTTGCAGAGGAGAATGTGCTCTGAGTTGGTTGTTTCCTTCTTTGATTTTTGGCTGTATTGTTTAAATGCTACATATGTAGATAGAGTTAATTTCTGTGGGTTGATTGGTGGCTGATTTGTTAGAAGACCAAGCTTCCAGGAATTCCTTGGCATTTTTGAAAGAGAAGGAGAAATTCACCAATTTTTCTCAGGAGTGATGGTTATAATTCTGTGCCTGGAAAAAAAAAACTTCATAAGAGCGTTATCTCTTTATCCTTCCCTTTGAAACTGATGGGAAGCCAAGGTGGCTATGTGTGTTGGAGAAAAAATGATTCAAGGAAAGGCTAGATGTTATTTTACAGATTGGCTAACTTCTGGACCCGATTCAAAAGGCTGGTTATTGTTTTAATAATTACATTTACATGACACAGCATTACTTGACATAGCATTAGATTATAAAAAGCAATGCCTTGTGAGAATAAAATCCATCCCCTGATTTGAACATTGCTGGAGGTCATGCTGAAGACCCTCTGTTTTCTGAGATACATCATACATGGACAAGGTAACTCAGATATACCTCTTCTTGATGGAACCCTGGGTATTCCCCCAAATACTATTTGCCTTTTTGTAAAAAGCTGAAAACAATCTTATTACTGAGCTCAAGCCAAATGGAGCCATCATGATGGTTTTAAATATGTATAGTAATTCATTTATGGTGGTTTGTTTTAATGGTATAGTTACAGTACTACGATAGCTATCAATTCCACACAAAGTCCTTTATCTGTGTATTTGTCTTCACAGTCATCTCATCCAAACAATATTACTTGAGTTAAAAATAAATCCAAAAAAACTACTATTCATATGATTAAACTGAGAGGAGCTACAGATCCTCCCTGAACTGCAACAAGAAACATAGTCTAGATTAAATTAAAAGAAGTAAGATTTTAGCTCGTATGAGAATTTATAAGTTTTATAAGAAAAAAGTGGAAACTCCAGAGATAGGGCACCAGTACTTGTTACAGAACTACTGTTTGGCATCCAGAGTCCAGTGGGAGGTAGTCTAGAAGTGGTGTATTTATGTATCTATGTATAAATAAATACAGAGAGAATTCTTTTTTTTCAGACAAGTAGAATAATTTCTCTGCCTGGCAAATGCACACAGATTTTTAATTGGATAGATTGTGACTGATAAAAGTAAAAGCATGCAATAAGTAACTCCCAGTAGGATTAAAATGTATTTGCAAGGGATAAGCCAATGATTTCTGCTTCTCTTGCTTCCTTTTTGCTCTTTCCTTAAAGCCATGAAGAATTGTAGCAAGAAACAAAAGAAATCAGACTTATTAGAAATATTTCTCCAGCAGGGAAGACCACCTCTCCTGCCTTTGATTTAACAGGCTTCCTCCTGATGTTTTCTCAGATCTCCTGACCATGTGGACACGCCAGCATTCTGATGAGGTGTTGTTTGTTACGTTGGATTAGAGGAAATAAACCGAAAGGGGAGGTGGGGCGATATAACTCACTTACATCTTGACATTTCACTGTTAATCTGCATCTTTGAAGATTAGATTTTTTTAAATGAAGACTGAGGAATTTCTAGTTCTTGTACCCTACACCTGCAAGCTTTAACTTTTTTGATGTTTATTAATATAAAGGCTGAATCACATTTATTATTTTTTTTGAGCCAGTAATACAGAATGGAAACCCTTTTGGTAGTCATACTGGGCAGTGAGGGTGGAGAAATAAGGTTGGCAGAATGGATGAGTTTATTCTATAGGAAAGTTGTGGGAGGTATTTATTAAGTTAGTTATGGAATTTAAAAGGCCACCATACTCATAATGTATGACACTTGGTAGCATGTATTCACAAAAGCCATGAGAACCCAACTGATCTAAAAATAGTGAAATCATTATATGCACAGCTGAGACTGGAAAAAACAGATATTCTTTCTCCAAAAAGAGTGGGCTTAGTCATCATCTAGGCTCAGGAGCAAAGGAGCAAAACAAGGTTTATCAAGTTGCATCTCAGGGAGATGTTTCTTTCAAGGGCAGGTAGAACAACAGAAGGCACATCTCCTAGGTCCCATGAGGTGATACGGTCTCACAGAATAACCGAGAGCTTGTCCATCTTGTGTGATTTAGACACCTTATGAAAATGATTAGCCAATTTAACCATTACCTGTGCAATTTAATTGTGCCCCCCCCCCCAAAATGGCAAGAAATGGTGCTGCAAGTTTTCTACAGTTCTGGGGGCACTTAGAGGCAATAGGTTGTCCACTCCTCTAGTTTTTGTTTATGTTTCTCATTTATCCTTTTCATGAATGGAACTACATCTTTGTTGTTCAGTCGCACAGTCGTGTCCGACTCTTCGTGATCCAATTCACATGGAATTGATCAAAGATTTATTTATTTTCACTATTATGCTTCCTTTGAATAGTTGGAAAATGGTTAGACACCAAAGACCAATACAGCTAGTAATGTGCTGGAATTGGTTTACACCAGCTTGCAGGATCTGATTGTTACATGTTCTGAATTTTGTGAAGTAGCTGACAGCAGAGGTAATCCTTTACTTCACTGAGCTCTTCCATGGCTAGCAGAGTGGCATAGCAGCAGCAATACAACCGTTGTAATAATTCCAAGAGGGAATTGTTGTGACCCATTATTCCACAGCTGAATGTCACTTTCATCATATATCCAATCTTGTTCATGTTTATTAAGTACGTTCAACAACATTCCATGATTTCTTGTCCAATTTAAGCATGCATAGGAATTATATGTTATTATAGAACAATTTTCATGATTTCGTATATCACATTTATGTTTCTGATAATATTTTGGGGTCTGTGAAGAAAACCAAGGGCAAGCTAGCTATTTAATCACCAATTTCCAGAATATTTGGAGGGGCAACTTTTCTACCTTTGACAGAAGCACAGTCCCCCCATTTTTATTTTTAGAGTAAGAATATTGTTGCTCATACTTTACATATTTATGGCTTATTGCACAGGAAGACTGCACTAAAAAGTCCTTGGTTGTCATTGGTTATTGCAAAACGCAATAAATCATTCATATTTTCCTTTATGAATTGTAAAAATTATCATAAGTTTAGAGATAACTCAGGCCAAGATGGTAAATTTCATAGTTTTCCCTTGAATTTATGGCAAACGATAGAAAAATAACTATTTACGCAGCTTGGAATGGTGGGAGCCAAGAATCATACAGTGATGTTAAGTGAAGCACTTTTCCTTCAATTTGCACTCAGAGCTCCCAGTGACATTAAGGACAGCACATAATCCAAGGAGTAAATTTTCTGAAGAATAATGAAGGCAATATGCATTAGAGTTTTCAGGCATGTGAAAAACAATTTTATACATTTGAAAGTTTTCTTCTGTTCTTTTGTTTTGTTTTTACCCTTGCCATTTCTTATGTGATTAACTGTCTGTTACCATCATTTTTGCTGCAGAGGTTTTGCAAAATTTAAACAGGCCATGATTTAGTTAGGAGCCAAAAAGCCAATCTGCACAGCTTGCATGACCCATTAAGTTTAAGATTTTGTTCACCAGCAATAGCATCTGCAGCAAGCCTGGATGGTCTCAAAATGATGTTATGTCCATGGCGGTGTTATTGTCTTATAGGCACAATTGCTGATTTTAATGTCTCAGGTAAGGACATAAGTTGTATAATTTGTGTGATGATGTCATCATGCAGGGTCCATCATTTGCCATGCTTCGCCCATGATGCACAGTAGATTAAGGCTGGTTTATACTTCTCTGCAGCTGAGCATAATCTTTTTTAAATACTTTTGCAGTGCCAGAGTTTTTGAGTAAGTGGAGGTTGCAGATGGTTGAACATGAACACCTCCCAAATCTCAACTGTGCATTGTTCGGAGGTATGCATCTGCATGCTGATTGGTTGATTCCTGTGGGAGGTGGGCGGAAGGCAACTTTGTTGTTTGAACACCCCCTAGCTGGAATGTCCACATTTGCAGGAGTATGAATGGGACAGCTGTGCAACTGTCTCTGAACAGTAGACGCATATGGTTGCATACATGTAGTTGTGGAGATGTGTAATCCAGCACTTACAGGGAATTCATAACAATGATGATTGTATTGCAGAAAGAATATATTTTATCAAGTATTCCTACCATACAGAAAAGCTAGAATATGTATGTGGGAGTTACTTATCACACAGTCAGAGGAAAACAACTTGATGTCAAATGTGTCTATTGCCAGGACAAGTTCTGGGTTCTCATATGTCTTTTTAAGTGTTTTTCGTTGAATCTACGGGGAGGATGCCTTACAATATAGAGCCGGCAGGCTATATTTAACCAAGTGAATAAAAAGCATTTGGTGTGGATGTGTTGGATTTGAACAGAAAGAGCCAATCGAAAGTAAATTCTATTCTATGACTTTAATGGCTGTCTCAGAGTTACAAGAACTTTAAAGGCTGTATCCTTCTAAGTGCCCAAACTTCTAATCTTGGTTGAGAATCTAACAGTCCTCCTGGGAGTTGCCCTCCTTTGTTTGGTCATGCATAATGATTCTAGGCTGATCCCCCTCTTCATACATGGTTCAGTCCTGGTTTCCCTCACAGGAGGGATGGGAAAAATAAATCTAGACAATTCTAACAATTTGCAATACCTTTATTATGAAAGTATCATGTTAAACACCACTGTAGATAAGTTGCTCTCCAGATTTCCATATTCAGAATTAAAAAAAAAACTTTTTTAAAAAACAGATCAGAAAATTATTAAATTTTCCAAACCAAATACTTTATGATCTATGAAAAATTCGTTCATCACTATGGAAATAAAAAATTCTGCTTCAGTGGGTGATAACATCTGTACGATTTTATTTGGGCTTAGGATGGAATCAGAGTCAGCTCTTCTTGGAAGAATGATCTCCAGGGACTATCAAGGTTGTAAACTATATTGGAAAGTTACAAACAATCCCGGAATAGCAAATCAATGACACTGCTGCCCAGGAAATCTGCATAGATTCATTCATTCCTTCATTCAATAATCTTAGATGAAAAAAAAGAAAAGAAAAGAAAAAAAGTTGTTTAAAAGCTGCATAGATATTTCCATGAAGTGATCCAGGGCTAGGTTCAATTTAAAGGGAACTTTAGCTTAATGAAGAAGGAGAAGTGGAAAAGAAAGGGTAGGGGGAAAAGGAAGAGCTAGATGAAAGGGCTAGAAAGACTTGATTTTTTTTGAAAGGTCAAAAAAGATAATAGAAACCTGTCAATCTTTTGTTTCAGAAATTTTATTTGTAGTCCTAGCATTAAACGATTTAAAATTGGTGAATCCAGCACAGAAGCCATTTAATTATCTCTTGGAATAGAAGATATTTTCATGATCAGTTTTCATGATCTACAGTACATTTATGGACCTTTTCCTAAAAGGATGTGTATATAACTACATCACCGTAGAATGTTAATTTTTTTTAAAAAATACCTTTCATTTTTACTATGATAACCTTTTAGTATCTCAACAGACTAGAATGTTACTGTATTGTTGGATTCAGCA
>JANHZU010002303.1:130948-144555 GCA_032468055.1 Acrochordus granulatus | reverse complement strand
GCAATTTCAGTGCAATTTATATAGGTGTCTTGCTGGTCTCTGAAATGGTTCAATGTTTTTGGTTCAACTGATTTGATGAAAGGTTTGAGGGTGGAATCTGGTAATGCCAGAAGCAAGGAACCTGAAACCAGAGAAGATCATGGTAAAAATATGATGTAGATGCCCTCTGCCACTAAGGAATAAATGACAAGAAGTCCATTAGTTTATAAGGACAGGAGAAGAAGATGAAATATTTCAACCTTATAAATAAAAGGATTGATTGCTTGGTTATTCAGGACCAAGTGTCTTCATTATTAGGGCAAAGCAACTGGTTTGTCTGGGCCATATCCTTGATTCTTTTTACTAACTTATAAATATGGGTTTCAAGTCTTAGAGGAATTTATTTCCAGGCCCTGAAGAAACACTTGAAAAATGAGCTGTGGTGTATTGTGATGGAACATTTTAAATAAATTAAAGCTTCTCATGAACTATAGGACTTCTGCTATATTTCACAAGGGAAATGAAAAGATATAGGGATAGTTCTTGTCTCTTAAACTGGTCAATCTCCTACACAAGGGTGGATAAAACTCATTTTTCACAGTCACCTGTATAGACTTCCCCATGAAACCTTCTTCCTCTCATATTTGACAAAGCTTTATATCTGCCATCAAACGCTCAGGAATTTATTTTTTATTATCTTGGCATTAAAGGTTTTACAGCTCAGAAGTGAAAATGAATCTTGCTGCTACTTTCTTTAAATACTGTTTGTTCTTTATTTGCTAAGAATAAACTGAAAAAGAAACCATAATTTCAAAATTAACTGAGACAAAGTATTTAGAGAACTAAGAGAGGAATATTAGTTTGCTTATTTGGAGCAGCCGGTAAAGTGAGGCACATATAAAAGTTACCCTGCCAGTCATAACCAACTCTAGGGTGCAGAGCTCATCCCCGTTTCCAAGCCAAAGAGCCAGTGTTTGTCCAAGACACTTCTGTGGTCATGGGGCTGGCATGACTAGATGCCAGGTGCACGGACACTGTTACCTTTCCCGCTGCAGTGTTGTTGTTGTTCAGTTGCGCAGTCGTGTCCGACTCTTCGCGACCCCATGGACTGCATTACGCCAGGCCCCCCTGCCTTGCACTGCCTCCCGGAGCCTTCCCAAGCTCACACCCATCACCCTGACTATGCCATCTATCCATCTCATCCTCTGCCGTCCCCTTCTCCTCTTCCCTTCAATCCTTCCCAGCATCACCATCTTTTCCCGCTGCAGTAGGCAGGACATACTTATCTACTTGCATTTGCATACTTTCCAATTGCTAGGTTGGCAGGAGCTGAGGTGGAACAACAAGTACTTACCCTGCTGCACGGCAGCGCCAGGTCTTGAATTCGGGCCGCCGACCTTCCAACCAGCAAGCTGAGCTCTTAATTGCTTGAGCCACCACACCTCTCAATACAAAGCTTACTGACAGATAATTTGTTTCTATGGAGCTTGTCCAGAAAAACTTTTTTAGAGATTCTCCTAAATACTCATTATGTCCCATGTTAATATAACTAAAAATATAATTTTCTGAAAATTATAGATGAAAATTCTGCTTTTTCATTTTTTTCAACTCAGAATTGAAGGACATCTCAGATATCCTATAGTGGAGAGACAAAGCAAAAGAAAGTAGATATTTTTCTAAGTTAGATTTCTAGACCTCTGGGAGATGTATGCAAATTGAAACATCTTTGCAAAACTGGAGCTATTGGCCATGGCAAAAACAAAGCAACTGATGAGTAGACTGGTTACTCAGAATCTATGAGAAATCACCCACATGTGCTCTGAACAGCTTCTCCTTGACTGTGGTTTTCTGAAGGTTTGAGCACCAGGAGAGGGAAAGATTACCCATCTTGCTTGCAACTGCAGCAACATCTTCTGTCTGTCTGTCTATCTGTCTATCCGTCTGTCTATCAAATTTTTAAGAGACACATCACAAGTTTTACTTTCTAATCATTTTCAGCAATTGCCTCTTCACTATCTTAAAGTTATTAGAGATCTGCAGAATGACAAATTTAAAAAGTCATCAGGTGAGTTCAACTTCAACTCTGAATAAAAGAAAAAATAATTATAGAGATAAGAACTTAAAAAAATTGAAATACTACAGAAAATTAAATATAATTTTAATATAAGAAAATTATAAATGTGGAAGAAAACAAACTCAAAGTACAGGCTGATAAGGAAAACATAAGATTAAATTGTACTGCATTCTTCTCCAATTGGGCCCTTTCATCTGTGAGAACTTCAACTCCTAGGATTCTCAGCCATGACTACCCACATTGGCAGAATGCTGTTGTTTTCTGGGTTAAGAACATAATAAGAATTCTGCTTAGTAGACTTAGATTAGATAGACCAAAGTGCTATCAACTGCCACATCCCTTTCTTACAACATTCTGTCTCATGCTTTCAGACTGAGGATTCTTAATTATTGTAAATCAAAGGAAAGGCATTGAAACATCTATCTCTGTAATACAGAAGAAAGGAGGTCTGGCACACAGGATTGGAGATACAAATGCCAGGTTGTCTCAATCTGTACAGCAAATTACTCCACAACTTATCATATGTCATCTGCCGCAACATACAGTGTTGTCAGGTTCTGTGCAGCAGCATTAAAATTTATCAAAAGATGATCTGTGCTATAAACTAGATTTAATGAACACCTAATTTGCCATTTTAGAGTGCCCTGTAACTTGATATAGCCTATCTGTCTAGAGTTAGCATCCTATACATATTAATTTGTTTTGCTCCTCTATAACCATCTAGTGTTCCTAATCCCTCTTTTAGATTATTTTAGACTCTTGCTTTTTTAGACTTTCTAGCTTTTTTCAATTTTTTATTTTTATCCTCTGTGCTTTTTATTGACTGTAGCCCACCCCCAGCCCCTCATGCTATTCAATGTCTGTAATAAAGATTTGGTTTGTTTCATGTGATATTGTTCCAAAAACTTGAAAAATTCTTCTCATATACCACCAAGATGAATCAACCCAAGACCACCTTTTTCATCTCAGTTTTCCACCTTGCAAAGGAAGTACTCATGCATACAGCCAAAAAACATCTGCTGTTGCTGATGCTACTATTACTGCCAGTCAAATTGCAAAAGGCAGCTTTTATGGAACAGTTTACATCCTGCAATGATACTTTTAACTCCAACACGATATCTGCCTAACCCAGGCCCTTGGAAAGGATTTGATAGATGGATAAAAATGTCAAATCCAAACTAAACATCTGGCTGAGTATGAGACCAACATAATAATAAACTGCTGCAACAAGATCACACAGACCATGACAAGTAACAGCATGACAAAGTAGCAACAATGTTGCATTGGAAGATACATATACAGATATAGATACTTTATTGGCCAAGCATGATTAGACACCCAAGGCATTTAGCTCAGGTATAGCAGCTCTTAGTTTACTTGCAAGACAAAATAATAACATAAAATAAAGTTTATGTATTCAGACAGAAGAAAGTGCATCAAAATGTGCAGCCAGTAGAAAAGGAAATAAAAGAAAGTGTAGAATTAGAAGCATAATCTAACATATACACATTAGACAGATCTTCCAGATTAATTTTAAATTTCTTGCATTGTAGAAATTACTATGTCCTGTCATATAACATGAATTAATGGTATAGGGGAAAACTATCCACGTGTCTGATTGTTTTGGTGTGCAATACCCTATAGTGTGTCCAGAGGAAAGAAGTTCAAACAAGTTATGTCCAGGGTGGGAAGGGTCTGCAGATATCTTCTTTTCCCTTCCCTTCCCTTCTCTTGACCCACACAATATAAGGTCCTCCATGGATAGCAGTCTGGCTGCAATTATTCTTTCTGAAGTCCTGACTGTCCTTTAGAATCTGTACCTGTCATGTTTGGTTGCTGCACTGAACCAGAAAGTTATAGGGGAAGAATCAATGATTCCTCTGTAGAACTGTATCAGCAGTTCTTGAGGTAGGTTGACCTACTTGAGCTGATGAAGGAAGTACATTCTCTGCTGTGCCTTCTTAATAATGGTGCCATCCATTTCAAGTCTTGAGAGATTATGGAGCCCAAAAACATGAAGGACTCTACTGATGATACCATGTTGCTGAATATGGTAAGAGGGAGTAAAATCAGGGGACTCTTCCTAAAATCCACTGTCATCACCACAGTTCTGAGCATATTCAGCTCCAAGTTGTTGCGACTGTACCATGTTGCGACTGTACCACAGGGCCAACTGTGCAGATCTGTCAGAAATATCATTTGCCTGCAAGCAAGAATTGGTGAGACCATAAAACAGACAAAATTTTGACAAAAATTAAAAATGAAGAAGCTAAAATGGTCTGGGATTTTAGAATTCTAACAAACAGGCATAACACCTCAGACTTAACACATGTTGATAAGAAGGACAAAAAAGTCTGGATAGTGGACATGGCAGTACTTCTCTTCTATTCTACCTGGAGACAGTAGAATAGAAGAGAAAGAACTGGAGAAGATAACAAAATGCAAAGAGCTACAACTGTAGCAAAAGAAAGCAAAGGCAGTACCAATGATAATAGGCACCTTGGATGCAACCTGAAAACATCTGGAACACCATCGGCATTGATAAAGTCTCCAGCCAATTGCAAAAGGTAGCATTACTCAGAACAGCTTACATCCTGTGATGATACCTTTAACACCATCAAAGAACAACATCTTCCCATCCCAGGTCCTTGGGAAATAATACGTGGAGAACAATGCCAAATCCAGTCTGAACTAAATCCAGGCTGACTGTGGAACAAACCATAATAATAATAATAATTATGGCCATAAGAAGTTAAATGGAAAATGTCCAACACTAGGAAGAACAAAAGCCCAAGAAATATGAATTGCTCAGTTTGTAATAGTGTGTTCACTTGAATGCTAAGTGCTCAACAGTGGGAGGAAAGGGGCAAATAGCTTTCCAAAGGGGACAATGCAATTCTCTCACCCAAGTGAACTTCCTCCATTAATCAAAGATTATTCTGTCATGAATCTGTTTCATATTATTAACTTTGTAACAGTAAGTATAACTCTAGAGGAAACTGGAGATATTTAAATAACTATCAAATCCAGTCATCACTATTTTCATTATAATAATGATAATGACATCAAAGCTCAGGCTTTTTTAAAACTTCTTTCAGTGCATATAAACAGACCCTTAACCAAAGGAAATGTTTATTTCTTTAACATATGCCTTTTGATGATATTTATCAGTTAAAACAAATGCTTCACAGTCATTCATATATGGAAGTGCATGCAAAACAACCTTCTATTTGATACAAAAGGCTAAATTGGATATGGTATTTTTTGGACTCTAGGAACATTAAGCGGATAAACAAGAAAATGTATCATCTGTTGTGTTTTTATTTAAGCTGCTAGGCTGTGAACGTCCTCCGATTATTAGCCATATTATCTAAGAATACAGTAAATTACAAATTAAAAAAATATCCTTAGGATATCATCAAGCAATGCCAAAGAGGCAAACAATGAAGGAAATGCAAATTCAAAACAGATACAGAAGTAGACTAACCCAGTGTGCTAAGCCGTAATTTGTTTTACCGATGGTTTATTGACTAAATCAAAACTGGCTTCAGACAATATGCTAAGCCATAAATTTTGATTTACAAATCACATATGGTTCAGTGATATGCACTAACCCAACCAATCCTGTTCTTCAGTTTGCTGCTTCCCTGATATTTTGGGATTCCCAGAATTCTTAGCCAGCACGAAGTTAATCTGAACTCTAGAAGATACCTTACTTAACACATGAACAGTTGAAAGCTGTTTCTATAGGACCTGTTTCATTCTCAGCATAATTTTTGGATTTACAACTGTCTCCAGTAGCACACTACATGTTATGCACAAATCACTGCTATGGGAGGAAGGTCAGGTTTATGTATAGGGTTACAAGTATTTGAGTCAGTCCTTAAAATCATAGATTTTTTTAGAGTTGCCAGTTGGATCGGAACTAGCATCACTGTTAATTTTAAATAACAGGTGTGTGTATGTGTAAGGAACAGAGACATCAACTCTTTTTACTTCTGAAATGTAATATTTCATGCAGATGAACATCCATAGTTTGATAAATCTGCCAACAATCCAAATTTAATTTAGAGTTGCTTTTCATGTTTGTCACAAATGTTTTCCCCCCCAGGTGCTGAAGACTATAAAATACATTATATGCCTTTTTCAGTAATGTAAACAGTGTCTCTTTTTCTCCAGAATTAAAGCTAAAACAAAATAATAGAGTTGCAAAGAACCATTTGAAAGAGTCCATGCAATTGCCACAAATCAGGATGATGGGAAATGAAAACAAAATGGGATTTATGTGTATTAAGTCAGGGGAAGAGGGGTGTCAAAGTTTTGAAATGGAATGCTTGATTTCAGCCTGAATAGTATAATTCAGTTGCTTTCCTGCCAACCCAATCCATTAAAATCAATGCTTGTAATTAGAACCAGCTTCAGCATAGGAATTAGACTTGTTGGTTGAATGTGAACTCAAGCATAAGTCTTTGTGCCATTATGAAACCTGATAGGTAATCTTGGATAAATCAGTGTTGTTTATTCTGGTCTACTCTCTAAAGTTTATTAGAATATAATATCTTTTGAAATGTAAAGAATTCTGCTTGAATGGTCCAACCTAGTGTAGTTTATTGTTCCCATAGCATGGAAAGCCAATGAGAAGGAAAGGAAAATAGGAGTATTCTCCAGATCATATATCCCAAGAACTCTGAAAATATTGCCCCAGTGCTAGATGTAATATATTAACATGATGATTAGTTGCCAATCACAGCCTTCTGCACTGTGAATTTGGCAGTTGTTAAAAGCTATTAAAAAATAGCCAATATCTGTCTATAACAGATTACTTGGAAAAATGGCTCAAGGAGAAAAAAAATGACTGTCTCAAACCCACCCTGCCAAAAAGTCCCATACTCTGCTTATTCCAATTATTTTTTTAAACTTTTGCAAAAGGAAATACAGTACACTGCTTGTATTTCTGGTTGGCTCTTCCAAAAACGCACCATGGAAATGTCAGTGAAGCTGACCTGATTCATTCCAGTGCCTCTCGCCAGAATAATTATTTTCACATCTCTCTAGTAATTCTGTTTGTAAGTCATAGCACTGGGGGCATCAGGTTCAGGTGCATTAACAGGAAGAGTGATATTGCCAGCATGTCCAATTAACTGATTCAAAGCTCACTGTTATATATGGCACAATGGTCAAAGGTATTGCATATTCACCCTCTTGCCTAACCTTATTGCTCTTGTTACTCATTACTTTCCTACATGTATCCTCTTCTCTCAAACAACAACATCCACATCTTCTGTTAGTATTAGCTCCATGTCAGCAGGAACAAAAATTGAATCTGCTTCTGCTATTGTGATGCAGAACACATTGACGGGGAGAAAAGATGAACTTGTTACAGAAAGCATTTTAAAACTAAATATAAGGTAGTGCAGATAATAGTCAATCTACTGTGAATTCTTCTATTGCTTTGCTTTAATATGAAGTACATTGTGGAGTCAACATGTTTATCCTATAAGAATTTAAAGGTAAATCAGAACTGCTTTGATCAGCAACTTCAAAGGCTGGGGCTTCTGTCCATTCACAAAACCAGCTTGTTGTTGTTGATATTGAGCAAAGCAGACATCAACATTAGAGCCCATCTTCTTATTTGAATCAGGCTGTGGCAATTATTTGATAAGGAATTTATCTCTTGTTGGAAAAAAATGACTCTTTGGAGATCAATACAGTCCTGATAAATATATTTTTAATTTTTTAAAAAGTAAAAAAGTAAATATGTGTAACAATATTGATGCTTGCTATGATTTCTGACTTAAAAGTTATTAATATCAGCTGCATTTGCTTATCTGCCATTGTCTGTACTGATCCTAACTGTAGTACTGTATCTTAAAATATATTCTCTATAAATATTTATTTGAAAATTCTCATAAATTTTTAGTAGATGATGAGTTCAGGAATTGCTGTGATTTATTTCTAAAATATTAAATGATTTTTTTTTAAAAAAACCATTGCTATTAATAACTGGCTTAGAATCTTTGGATGAAATGTAGACTAGAAATATTTGATAAAATGAATAGTTTCAAGAATTCCAGGAATTTAGAACTCATCCTTCCATCGGGATGCCTCTAGTATCCTCTCTGTATAACAAAACATGATGTTATTTTGTAATAACAATAAATATGATGACTGTATTTGGCTTTGTACATGAGTTCAAATATTCAGTCCAGGCCTTTTGAATAGAAATATAATGAATTCATAAGTATGCAAAATTATGTGAAGGCTGAGAAAGGAAGAAAAGGGATATAGTCGTAATAATCAAGAGAGAAGCTTTTAAGTTGACAGCTCAACTTACCCCAGATGGAGAGAAACCTTGGAAAAAGCATTTGAAATCACTCAAAGAGATTGTGTCTTAATCACCTTAAACAAGACTGGGAAATTCCTATTAAGTTTCCAGATTCTGGATTTACTTCAGACAAGCATTAAAGGCAACTGTCTGACATCTATGTAGTTGCTTCCTTGGCTGGGCTATGTAGGCCTTGACAAAAGATCATTAGCTAAAGCTTTGCCCAGAATTATTTAAAATATTTATATCCTAGTCCAGAAATATACTTTCCTTTGAAGCAAGAGATGAATTTCCTTTGGAAAGCATGCCAGAAGCAATAGTGAGTAGATCTAGTCCAAAATTAGATGCGATGTAATTTCAACTTGATTCATTTTAATTTTTAATCAAATTTATGAAATATAATAAATAAAATGAATTGCTATAGTTTAATTCTATCCTATTAAAATTAAAGCTTGGTGGTAAGATTTGAAGAATCCCTGGGGATACAATAAATTCTCTGGAAGGGATACATGTGGTCCTGGGACCATAGCTTATTCGCCCTTTCAAGCACTTTCTGTTTTTTCTTGTCTCTGTACTAAAAAGTTTATCTCTTAAATTCTTGGTCTCATTCTTGCTACAGGAATATAAGCAACAGATAAACCAAATTATATTCACCATTTATATTTTACACAAATCAATGGAGGAAAGCGCTCTGCCCAAGTCACTTAGTAGGCTAACCTCTGCATCTAATACAAAGCCCAAATGTAACAGATAGGTTTGACCTTTTGTTCCCCTCTCTTCCTTCAATTCTGTGATGAACATTATTCTTCCTTCTGACTTTCCTATTCCCTCTGCATTTATATTTGGAAACTTTCTGTTTGTCAGCATGAATGACACTTGACATGATTAGTGTTTTATGGAAATAATCCAAGATTCTTAGCCTAGAGGCCTTAGAAAATCTATTGTAAGAGGCAAACTTCCAAACTTCCCCTAGAATCTAAGTGAGGTGATGGCAAATATTCAAAAGAAAATTATGAATGAAAGGCAACAATCACCAATACTGATTCTCCCACAGTTTTAATTAGCCATCCAGTGGCTTCTACATTTGAGTAGAAGCTCTTATTTGTCAGGACTGCTTTCTTTCTGATCTACAGTACACTTCCTACATCTTCCTATTATTGCTTTAGCAGGAAGATAAATTTGTTCTGCTGGCACTGGAATGCAATCACAATCAGTTTATCATTTGCATATCAACATATGATCTGACACACAGCCATGCTTTGAAATTTGTACATGATTTTTGCTAATTCTCCAGTAAAAATGTGTACATGTACAAATTTATTGCTAAAAGTATTTTATAAAAATATGTTAAAATTCCCCAAAACTCTTTCATGGTGGAATTGTTCAGGAAAATGCTTGAAATATTGGAAACACAAAACAAAAAGACTGTCACTGAGATGATAAAACAGTATTGCCACAATCATTCATTGCTTACCTCTAGTTTTAATAACATTTCAAGTAGACTCATTAAAATCAACAGGACTTATATCAGTCAGGATTCATTTGAACTCATTAACTTCAGTGACCTTAATGGAAGAATGACTTTCTGGAAACTCTCCATGTCATTTCCTTTATGCTTTATTGTAAACAGTTTTACAATCCTATTTTTTTTATTAAACGTCTGTGTAAAAGAATAAGAAGAGCTGTAAAACTATATTAAGACAAAATCCTGCCTAATTCTGTATTTGTATCACAGTGATCAATAAAAAACATTGGAGAAGATCACAGATATGAATGGGAAGGTAATAGTTCACTTCCATTTGCTGTTTCCTATCAAATGGTACTGATGGTACTCTACCTGTAACTCAGGATAGGAACTCATGTGATATCCCCTTCAATCCACTGATATCCTCTTCTTCCTTGTTTCCCTTTTCAAAATATTTAAACTGATGGCCATTGACATATTTGATGGCATAAATGACGGCATTTAACTAGATGCTGTGTAAATAATTGTTTCATTGTAGAGTTCTTGCATCTCTCTTTGCATGAAATTAGCATTTTTGGAAATCCAAATCAGCACATATTTCAATAAAGTATAGTTGTCTAACAAGCAATATATTTCAGATTTTTCCTTTATGCAATTTTCAACCCATTTGTTTTTAAATGAACACACTTTTCAGTTCAAATAAAAGAAAAGCTGTTAAGACCATCATTAGCTTCAGGGATGAACATTGTTATTTCTTCAGCCCCACATTGGCTTGAGATTTTACTTTGTTTAAAAGAAACATTAGCTCATGCTAATAACTCTTGCAGCAACTTAATTTACATATTAGATGAGATAAATATCAGGGAAATTAATGTTGAAAATGAGCTTTCATTCCACTGTTGTATTCTTCACATTTTATGTACATAGAGTATATGCAATTTGCATGAAAATGCTGGAAATGTATTTAATCAATCACTTTCCTTTTTTTCCTCCCTTTCTCTCTGTCAAAATAACAAGGGAGAAAAAAGCCCCAGTTTGGCACCTTAATGCATTTGTTTTTACATGCAAAGATAAGAATATATTTTTGTGCACTTTCCATTTGAGCGGGCTGGGGTAAAATTAGGATTGCAGAGACAGTAACAGCTATCCAAAGGCAAAAGTGGTTATGCCTGTCGAAATTAAAGCCACAGTGTGAAAATGCATGCCCACCAGGTGATTAATCTTAATCATGATGCTGAAAGCTCTTCCATTTGGAAGGCTGTGTTCCCCAGGGAGACAGCTGCCAAAATGTTACTAGAAAGCTAACAGAATCCTGCACAGAGGTGATGGCCTCAGTTCTGCTTCCCTTGTGAACTGAAATGTTCAATGAGTATGTCATGTGATACTGTCTCAGATGCTAACGTGTTTGGGGAGGGGGATGATGTTGTGGCTTCCACACAGCAGAACCAGAGAATTTTATTTATGCCATTTTTTTAAATTCACATAATGTTAGGAAGCTGAGTAATCTTCAAAAGAGAATTAAAGTGGAAAACAAATCACTCAACTGTTTATACTGGGGAGATTGACAACTTTGGGCAAGAGTGAGAGTTTCAGTGGTACAACATTGGACAAGCTGATATTAAAGAAGAATAAAGAGAACCAGGAGTTTCTGATTATAATTTTTGAAACCTATTCCAAATTCTAAATCCAGATTTAAAGAATGTTATGAACATGTCTTATATTATAGAGTTCATGTTGGATCCACCTGGATGAGCCTTCTGTTTCTGGTCATGATCTGTGAAGCCAATCAGGGCATGAAAAATTGCTCAACTGGTCTGTCTGCTTCAAGTTTGTATTGGCTATATACAATTGAATTAAAAGAAAGACCCATCCTGTTTTCTAGGGTTTGAAAAAAACTACCTGAACACATAACAGCGTAGCCATTTTTCATTCAGTCTATGTTTTTGTTTGCTGTTGTCCCTAAAATAAACATTTTTGCATGCACTCCAACCAAAAATGTAAGGATGTGCAGAGTCTGAGAGATAACTTATCATAAGAGTAGATCAGATTGCAAAGCTGACCCTGCCAAAGATTCCAGCATCCACTATTTTGTTTACTGGTCGATTTATCTCTTTTTGAAAGTGTTGTACCTGTGAGAAAAAAAATGGGACTAATGTGATTGTGGAGTCCTTGGTGCTCTCTGAGCTTGGTTATATTCTTGCTGACATTTCATTATCTAACTAAGTAACATCATCATGATGTTACCTAGTTGGATGATGAAACATCCACAACAACAAACTTAGAGAGAACCAAGGACTCCGTAGTTCAACCCTAAGCTACAAATATTCTATTCTATTGATCCTAATGTAATTTTAAAACTATATCTAAGTTATTATCAGTCAGTAAATGTAACCAGCACTGCCAAACTTTTGACTTGCTACTCATTTGTGTAGTTTGCATTTTGGAGTCCCTTTTGAATAAAAATCTGCTCATAATCTGCACTGATCATGCTGCTACTGCTATCCTGCAAAGATTATCTCATGAAAATGGAAAATTAGCAGTTAACAGAATAGCTATTTGGGTAAATATGTATACCAAACATCTGATTCCTAGAAAGAAGCACAGGACTGCATAAAAGCTGAATCAGGTAACTGGGTCAGAGGGAGAAGTGCCTGTAATTAAAAATACAGTGAGGTTATGGATGTATTTGAATCAAAGGAAAACAAAGATATGGCTGTATTTAAATTAATACCGAGAAGCAGAATTGTTGCACAGGAAGCTCTCCCTAAATGTCTGTCTTCTCAGGGATTTATTGTTTTTGGTGAAAATTTTTTAGATAGACAACAGCACACTTATTTGAAAAAACTGATTTGGAAAGAAGAAGTCTTTTACATCTCTTGGAGACTTTCAGTGAGAGGAACACAATCAAATCTTGTGTTAGCTTGCATCTGTCAATTACTGGAGCATGTTATTTGTGCAGCAGCAATCCAGAGTTTCTAACCTTGGGGAGAAAGTATCATCATTCTCCATTTCCAAGGTAGAATGATCAACCTTCTGACTCCTTATTAGGTGTCTTGATTTGTTCAATTAGATCATTATGGAAATCAGTGCCAGATGATTATTGTAAGACTGAAGAAACATGAGTTCTTCTAGAGCTTTTTAATTTAGAGTTAATATTGCTTAAACACATCCTAATTATAGGATTTGCCATTTTTTTCCAAAGAAATGTAATCTCAGCAGAATCATAATAAGGTTATCATGGAATCTATAGAATAGAGACAGGAAGAATAATATCAGAATTCCTGCAGATATTTCTCAGTGCTATGCATTCTAAATAAAAATGTGGAGTAACTAAGCCCTGGATAACATTTGGAAGTGTGCCTATCTCTCTGCAGGGGGGGATAAAGTGGGCATTAGAGAAGACCAGGAAGTCTAAAGAGGGTGAAAAGAAGCAGCCTTCTGAAAAATGATTGCTTGGAAACTAGCAAGGTTCACTGTTGTAGATATTTTGTAAATGTGACATCCTATGTGTCCACCAACCTCAAAAATAATTTCTAGCATAAGCTCAGAACAGTGACATCTACAGATCAAGAGTTTATTAATAAAGGTGCTGGAAAAGACAACATCTTCATCCAAAAATCATCATTCTTGGCCATTATGATCAGAATGGAAACCTTTAGAGCAAAACAAGAGGTGAATAATACATGAGACAGCTTTAATACAATGAACTCTAAGGGTACTTAAATCTAGGTCAATACTTTGTGTTGAAAAAAAAGAAACACTTG
>JANHZU010002303.1:110295-121556 GCA_032468055.1 Acrochordus granulatus | reverse complement strand
GATCAGAGAAAAGACAATAAATGCATTTGCCAGTGACTGGAAACACTTATGGACTTTTTGCTGAAAATGGAAAAAAATGAACTTGTGATTTATGGTTCTAACAATTAGAAAGAGTAGAATATGGAAAGAAGGATGTTAAGATGTAACCTTAGAGAGAGGATAAAATATAAATGCATTTATAACTGCTGTAAAGAAGATTGGAAGCAGCTTCTTTATCTCTCTTTTCTTTCTTATTTACTTACGTTTACTTATGTTTACTTATTTATTTTTTCTCTTTAAATTTGTATTGTTTTTACTCTGTAAAAAATCTCACCAAGAATTAATAATTAAAAAGAAAGAATCAGGAAATCTTAAGTATTTATTTTGTTCATTTGATTCTCAGTCTTTCCCCAAAGCAAAAGAGAGTTCAAATTCACTTAGGGATCTCTGTGGGCCATGAAAGTAATATTTTTGGACCACATGTTGGCTCTCAGGCTACAAGTTTTGCACGCTGATAATCATGATTTGTTAACTAAGCCACAATAAGCTGGGTTCACACACTACAAAGAGATCCTATTTTGACTTCCCATGTGTCTAAATCAGCTAAGTGTATTGGAAAGAGAAAAAAAAGTGTCAGAGGGAGTATAAGGATCACTATCCACCTTTACAGTAAAATTACAAAAAAGCAAAAAAAAAATTTACAAAACTTTCTCAAAAAGGAATTGGACTTTTAATATTTGATATAATAGGAAGATGTTTCATTCCCCATCCAGGGGACTTTATCAATTCTAAGCAGAAGGAGACAGATGACAAAAACATGTACATTTATCACATGGCAGGATACAGGACATACAACCAGAAAAAAGTTCTCACATGATAGGTTAACGGAGTAATAAAGGCTAAGCAATAAAGTTAGCCTGAGACTGAGAACAGAAAAAAGAGAACTTGTTGCGTGTCCTGCCATGTGAGAAACGTACATATTTTTGCCATCTCTCTCCTTTCCATTTAGAATTGATAAAGTTGTCTGGATGAGGGATGAAACATCTTCCTATGACATCAAATTATAAAAATCTAGTTGCTTTTATGATAATATTTTGCATTTTTTTTGAATTTCACTATAAAATATGATCTGGATTAATGAGAATGTACACCAACATTATCTTTGATTCTGGCTGAACCCACTCCTATTTTCAACTGTGTCTACCATGAGATTTAAACCAATTATCCTAAAGACTTATCTTTAAGTGGGAGGGAGGGAATATGAGCCTTTGGCTTACTTAAAATGATAATTTCTTGCTATTTTGCCATGGTGCTGACATACGGGATTATGACCGTAGTTTCATTTCCCAACTCTTTAGTTGGAACTGCAGCCCTGAATCAAGTTCAGAAAGAAAGAGTAAGATTTGAACTTCGGAGAAGTCCTCAGAAAAGTTTGGCAATGAGCGAGAACCTACTTTGATCCATCTTTAGATAGGAACTGACCAAAATTAGCAAAATGTATTGGAAAGGAGATGTTTGAAATCCATTGCAGAAGAAAGAATAAAATAAAATAATAAACAGGGTTTTTTTTTCTTTTCAGCCAAGAAGATGGTGCATCCAATTATTTTTGTGGATAAAGTGGTTAATAAAATCAAGGCAGGAGTTTCAGATGTCTAGGACCCTACAGGATAGGAAAGTAGTTAGAGATTCAACATTTGGCAAAATAAACCAGGTCAGGTGTGTGCTGCTGGGCAACAGAGAAATATAGGAAACTGACACTACATCTTTGATACTGGAATAGGAGGAGGTATCTGAGATGTTTGCCCAAGGCCCAGAAAGCTCTACTTTCACACTTATTTGCAGCTGAAACTATGATCCTAACCCATTTTTTCTTCTTTAAACAGATATAACATGATTTTTTCTATAAGGCAAATAGTACTATTATATCTGAGATTATTTTCTTCTTTTCTCTCAAACAATAACAAATGGAATGCAGTGGTCTGGAGATTTGGCTGCATATGGATGTGAAGATCACTACATTATTTATGGTCACTCTTTAAGCAGTTCTGTATCCAAGATGTCTAGGTCTTTAGGTTTTCTCCTAAAACCAAAACCAGAAATACTAATATCTTTATTGTAAGGGTCAAGTAATAGAATCTTGCAAGTCTAAAATTTCTTCCTCACTCTAATTGTACATTGGATGAAATCTGAAACCCCCGGGGTTAGAAAAGAGCGATGCATCTTTCATCTCTGCAATCAGATACTTGTGTTTTTCAGAACAATGGATTCAGTCCAGGTAGATATTTGTTTAGATATGATATGGCCTTCATCTTAGACTCCAAGTCATCAGTTAAAGGAATTCTATTTCTTGAGAAGCATCTGAGGATTTCATCTGTTCTACATTCAAAGCAAGCAGACCCTGTCTCTCAAAAGGGTCTTTGAAGTTCTGCGTAGGGCCTGCTTAATGTTGAGTCGGGATGGAGTTTGTCAGTGAAAGATACAAAACTGATACGTACTTTGAATAAACACCTGGACCTGCCATTTGTAAATGTGCTTTCCTTTTCAAGGGCCATCAGAAGCACTGTCACTTGAGACAAAAATGGTGCTACAGGAGTCAACATTTATGCCTCACTGACATTAATTACAAAATGCGCCTGTCTTAATCACTGAAGGAGATGAACATTGATTCATAATTTATTGGGGGTGAAGTATTTAAAATCTGGAATCTTGGCATCTTATGATTGCTGACATAGATTTGTTGGACTTCTTAAAAAATAGTTTTATTTTTTTGTTAGACTTCTTAAAAAGCCTTCATTCTCAGAAACGAAGGAGTCCAATTAAATAAATGCTCCAAATGAAAAGGACAAAAAGTCATATGCACATGTTTATTTGCATAGTGTATTCAGTTAACTGACACACAATGGCCAGATTTACACATTGTACGAATTCACAGTGTGGCTTAACCCAGAATCAAGTTGTTATTAAGGCTGTGTGAAGCTCCAGCCTGGAGATTTAGATTAAATGTTTTATGATCAAGTCCTCTAATGTTTTCTAAATTTGGATCAGCAAGTTCATTCGACTCTTTAAACTGAACATCTCCAAAACCAAAGTTGGATAATTCAGATGGCCTCTGATAGGGATTTTTTTTTTCCAGATTCCAGTTGGTAACACTTGACTTCAGATACTGAAATCAATTTTTCTGGATGGCATCAGAAAATGCCTGGTCTGTGTGGTAAGCAAATTTAAATTGAAACAATAATATCATTTAGATTTTGCCTATTATATACCCCAGCTACTCATTATGAATTAGCATAATGTGTGAACTTATTTTCAAAACTGTGATATATGGCTTAGCATGATGTGTGCATGATGTGATCACTGTTGTGCAATAAAAGCAACACATGGGCTAGGGGAAAGGGTAATTGAAGCAACCAGATTTCCAATGGGCTAAACCTTAGGTTCTTAAGTTCAGATATTGTATAAATCTTTTTATGGAAATGGTAGGAATTACATTATACATTGTAATATAGTTCATGTAAATTAAGTACTGTGCCATTGTTCTTTGATCCTTCTCTAATGATGGCTATTTATTTACTTGATTTATTTACTTTGATTTTCACTCCAAAAAGACAGTTTTTAAAATATATAATAACAGAAACATGATAGCCTGGACAAAATCACACCAGTAACATTTTTACCAGTTATATATATAACATTTGGAAACTGGGAGCCATATGTACCTCTGGAAGAATGTTGCTCAAGAAGGCAGGGGTTGCTTTGCTGGCCCCAGAAGACAGCAATGTTTAATGGAGGGGACCTGGAGTTCACAGTGCTAAGTCATGTTTGTCTAAAGGAAACTTTTGCCTATTATGGGATATGTATTCCTCAAAAATTGTGCAAGATCCAGAGTTCTGATTTATATATTGTACTAAGCCATGATATGGTTGCTTTGACAATATACACAGTATATTGCATGTGTACCTATTTTCTAAGGTTTGTGAACAATGGTTTATGGTTTAGCATATTATGTGAACACAGTGGATCTTGGAGTTAAATAAACTACAGTTTGATAGAGCATGTTAATAAGTCCTTGGTGTGCTATACATTTCAAGGACACTGGCCTAGCCTCAAGCCTTAGGAACAAGGCTCCATTTGCAAACACACACATTTATGCCCTCAATAAGCAGAATTTCATAACAGCCCTTGGCCTTTTTCATTAAACATTACTTGCAAAAATGATGCTTCTGCACAGCAAACTGCCCACATAAAATATCTTCTCTGCTGAAGAGTCAGCTTCTTTCCTGCTAGTCATACTGCTTTATGTCTCAACAATAGAAATGTCACCTGCGTGCCTGGGAAAAGATTAATAACTGTACCAATGATGTGCTCAGCCATTCCTGCATGTTGCCACAGGCTTGCAGGCCTGGTGAGAAGATGCCAAAGTGACTGAATCTATCAAAAGATTCTTGGAGAGAACCTTTTAATTCCATAGATGGCAATGGCAGCTTTTAAGGTGAAGGGTGCAGGCAACAATAATAAGTTGCCAATAGGGATTTAACTAAGGGGTGTAGAGACACTCTGAGTGATGCATCTCTCCAAGCAACTCATAAAAGTGACAGACAACTAAAGGACTACATGTTTTTGTTTATTCCTCTGCAAGACAGCATCTGGTCTGTCACTGCAGATCTTTTGTTCTGGCAGACAATACATGTGTCAGAGAGGGATGTTTGTCCTTTTATTACCCAACAGAGTGGAGCAATGAAAAGCACAGGGAACTTGTGTTCCATGGGCAAACTGCAGCAAACAATAATCAGGGCATCTGCACGCCAATATCATCACAAAGCAACCAAAAGGTAGAGATTGTCAGTATAGAAAATTGATCTCAAGATGTGAGATTGCCTCTTTCTCTCAAGCAAAGGCCTTGCTTGATTGATGTCAAATGAGTCGCGGTGACATAACAGGGCATCATTTGGCACGAATATAATGTCAAAAATGGCATGATAGTTTCCTCCCAATCTTAGTCAGCCGGAGTTTTGAACAGAGTTTTAATGATTACAGAGAAGTTAATGGTTTCATTCTGTTTTAATGGTGGAAACAGATTGGTTTTTGTTATTATCGTTGTTTGTTGCAGTGGATGGAGATGAAGAAATTTTTATCAACTGGAGATGACATTTTTGGAAGGGCTTTGCACATATCTGTTATGCAAGGTAGAAGAGAAGTTATTGAGTGTATATGTACAAGTCAAAGTCCATGAGTAAGTTGCTTATTCATTGGTACCAGGCCAGGCAGCATAGCAAACTATGCCATCATAAGTTGTAACATTGCATTTTAACTATCTTTACAAACTCTGGCTGGCTCATATTGCATATTATTGAATGTACACATGCATTTTTATTCTTTCCAACTCACCAGAATGTTGGGGAGAACTTTTCTCAAAGGGGTTGTGACCATGGTGATCTGTCTTGCAATATGATTGCATTCCACAATTGGACAAAATGGGACCAAATGCAGTATGAGGAGTTAAATCAGTGAAAGAAATATGACATATGAAAATGGGCTGGATTTGATTAGAAGTGTTCCCTCAATTCAACTAATGCACCTCTATGGGAAAGACAGGAGACTATCAGCTTGGAATGTTGGCAACGTGGCCATTCTTAGCCTTCTCTCTTCTCCCTCTCAGACACATGACCCAGTGTGGAGAATAATCAGTGTGCCATCTGTTCCTCGGTGCATCAATACATATAACATATGTCCAAACTGGGATTGGAAAGAATTCCAAAAGCTTTCCCTATCTCATTTAAATATCCCCTCTTCCTGGATCAAGGGTGTAATATATTGGGTGAGGGCAGGCTGATCTGATTTCAATTCCCATTAGCTTCTTGCTTTAAACACAGCATCCCCATGGGACAGAAAAATATTTGGGAGTAACAGTGAAACTGTGGCTAAGAAGGCCCCATTTTGGAGGCCCTCCTGTCTCCACCTCTCTACCTCTGTTCAAGTTTGAATAATGTATGGAGGCTTGATTAAGCTGAGGCAACCTTCTGCAAAATATAGGAATTGAGAATTAAAATTAAAAAGCATTGCCTTTCCTGAAGTTTAAAAGGTATGAACATTAGTCTTTGAGTCAATTCATAATCTAACTGAAAAAGTAAAATCAAACTGCAGAACAGTAGTTTTCCATGGATTTGAACAAAGGGAATTAATCAGCCATCTTGCTTGTAACCATGGAGGAGCCTTTTAAAGAACACTAAGATCGCAAGCCTCATTGTCTAATCACTTTTGGGAATTGCCTATTAACCATCATTGGGTGATATTTTTAACTCTGAAAAACAGTAAAAAATAATAAACTGAAGAGCTTTAAGAATTTGAAATAAACAAAATAAACAGCAAAAAATTAAATAAAATTTTGATCTAAGAAAGTTATAAATGAATTAAGGACTGAGACTTTTAATATAAGATTTTGGAATTAATGGTAAAAAAACAGTTTCTTGTGGGATACAGACTTATTTTGGCTATCCTCACTACTGCAGGTCATAATTAAGATAAGTGATTATTCTAGAAAGTGGGCTCAAGAGAGGACTAAAAATTCTAAGCAGCAGAAAAAAAAGTCTGTCCTTGATGTCATTAATACTGGGATTTAAAAAATGACATAAAACATGACAACATTGAAAACATTAAAGGAGATCTTTGAAGAATGGAGCCAGAAATTAATAATTACATTATGAATACTGTCACTAATGATGTCTGCTTCTATGGGTAGACTATGTGTAAAAAATGTTAATGAAGGCATGACAGATATGGAACAAATTTTATCTGACAAGAGAGAGAAAGTATTGCAAGTAGAACTAGAAATGTCAGGCCAAGATAATGATTCGGAAGAGACTGCTTTACTGGATGAACAACAGAAAGTGGGTGAAGTTTTAAAAATTAAAAGGGAAATACAAATGATAAATACGAAAAAGAATGACCTGGAAAATGCTTTCTTACTGAATCTACAAAAGAGGCTCGTTAAAGCCTTGAAGAAATCTTTACGAAAGAATTGAAGAGAAAGTAAATCCTGTGACAACATTTGATTGAATTAAATATTAAGATAGCTGAAAATAAAAAGAAGGAATATAAAGATAATTGTTTGATCAATATTTAATTTAATGTAATTAATTTACAGGTTTCTGTAATTTGCATCTCACCATATTTTTTATGGGAGAGACACTCTTTGTCTGGCTCCTCTGGTGAGACCTGTCCAGTATGGTTAAACCTGTGGCACAGCTCTCATCTTCCTCAGAGTACACAAACCTCACAACTACATCAAGGTAGTGTCTCACTGGGGTTGTTATTACAATTATTATTATTCATAGTACTATTAGTTAAAGAAGTATTCATTAAATTATGTTTGAGAGTTGATGAACAATCTAAAACTTCATGAAGGAGTCGAGCTGAAAAGATTGGGGATCGCTGGTCTAGGAAGACACTTTCATTTGTCATTTTCCAGTATTCCATCAGTTAGAACTATAAGTTTTCATTTTTAATTCCATCCGCAGCATCTTCAGGGGTACATAAAAAAAGTCAAGATGGTGGCTGCAACACACAGTGTCTCACTTACAGCTCTCCAGCTGACCTTTAAACAACCCGTAACCAAAAATATACACAGACATCCCTGGGTCCATCCAGAATTGCCAAGAGAAAAACCACATCTTCGGGGAAAAGCATTAATCTCCAAAATCAATCCAATGTTAGGGATAATAACCTACCAAACAATAACATAACAATTAGGAGTGTAGTAGTTTTGGTTTTCTTTTCTCACCTTATCTACTTTAGCTTCTTTTCTTTTTGTGTTGGTATGTGTGGGTCTTTGTGTTTTAATTTTAAATCTAACCTTTTATTGAACTGTCAATGGTGTTGGAAACCTTTCTGGCTAAACAGAGATGGATAAATGCTGAAAAGAATAATTCAAGTAAATACCAGGTGTGCAACGAAGGAGAGAACTTTCTCAGGAGGACTCTGTCCTTAAACAAGTATGGCTATATTTTACCTAAGCTAGGAAAGTATATATAATACGTGGATCTCCAATACAGATAAACTAAACTGAAGGAAACGATATGGCAGTCCGATTCACTGGAAAGCAGAGCGCCAAGTACTCTGTCAAATTGACTAACTGCACTGTCAAGGCTCCAATTTTGTGTTCCCTTATCCATTCTGACTGGGCCTGGCAGAATAAAGTTCCATAATGGACCCTGAGACATTGGGTTATCTTTCTCCTGTCTTCCCCAAGGTCAGCCTTTCTGTTGGTCTCAAATGCTCTCAACCAGGAAGAAGCAGTTTCCTGCGCTTGATAAACCACAGAACTTAACTAGTTGACAGCATGACTAAAAATTCCTATCCAGCTTCCTATGCTATCAAATATATGAGCATTTCAATTTTAAATAGGCTAAGGAATTCACATTTCTAACCAATTTCGTTCAAAATAGGGTGCACAATAAGAGGTTAAAGCATACTTCACATTTGCTACAAATTATTCAAAGCTGAAGGAGACTTTCTTTCATTTTCTTTCCTTTTTCACATTTCATTTAAAGCGTATATGTCCCCATTGATTGCTTTAGGCAGAGAGAATTTCAGTTTGCTGCCTTTCTTTGCAGAAAAGCTGGGTAGGAAGAAAAAAACCAGAACCACAAGAATTTATGCAAATTTAAACAGTCTGTTTTACAAGTGAATGCCCTTTTAAAATGTGGCATTTAAGGACCTTCCATGTTTCTCATTAGATTTCATAAATCTAGTCCTGCAAGAAGCTGCCTCATATTTGCATCCCTGTAGAGGTAGTATCTTGCTCATTCACTGGTTTTTGTGCACTTCTATTGAACCAGGAAAAGCGGGAAAGCAAATTATTTTTGCAAATATATTTCCTCTTCATAGTTACTCATCCCTGATATATCTATGCCATCTTTATAAGCAAGACGGAACCAACTTTTTCAAATGTGGGCGATTGATCTATTTAGACAGAAGGCTTTGAAAGCTGCCTTCTGTAATTTGGCAGTTCTCACTGACCCTGGAAATAACAATTTCCAGAAATCCCCAGTCAGCGTTGTAATTGATTATATCAGCTAGGTAATTTTGGAACTAAGTTATAATAGAAACATTTTGGAGAAAACTAGCTTATATCTCATATCATATGGGAACTCCTAGCCAATGTTGGTTGAACATAAAAAGCTAAGCAGAGATATATTGCACCTGGTTAGTAATTGGATGGGAGAAGACTATAAAATCCCATGGTTGTAAATTATTCTGGGAAATTGGAAAACAAAATATTTGCTTATTTTCTTATGACATTTTGGTGATACTTGCTTTCCATGAAAAATGGAAAATTTTGATGGGGAGGGATTGATGTCTTTCACTTAGGACTTAATTGAAGGAATCTCAGCTCCCTGTTGGAGAAGAGCTGAAGACAAATGCTTCTCCTAGAACTGGAGCAACTAAAAAGAGTAGCTGTTAGAATCTGAGACTCCCCTAGTCCTAAAGGAAAAAGGCTAAAATTAAAGAAAATAATATGCAATGAATGGTTGAGATTAAGAGTTATAAGGTGGATGACTTCCATTTTGTATAGTCAAGGAACATCTGGGAGAAAGATGCCAAGTCTGGAAGATACAAGCAAGTTCATTGTTCATTCTCAGTGTTTTTTGTGATGGTGTTCTTTTGATCTCCTCCACCAACCTAGCAATTCGAAAGCATGCAAATGCGAGTAGATAATACTTAAAAAAGGAGAGACCTCCTTTTGATCTATGCTTTGTGATCCTGCTCTGTGTCTAGTAAACTGTGCACCTGAACCTTGGATCATTTGTTGAGCCATCTTTTCTTGCCTGACTCATGGACTTTTCTATGTCCCTGTAGGGCTTGTCTGAGGGATCAGGGAATAGAATGTACTGCTGTTTTCTGAGTAGATAAATTAATATAATAAATTATATTACTTGGAAACCATTGCCCTTGAAACCAGAGTTATTATATGATATTCCTCAGGTCTCCAGTGGAAAAGCATTGTAATGCTTCTTAAAATCTATGAGGAACCACAAATTGAATTCATCGGATGTTTGGAAATGGCTATCATAGGCATACTGTTAATACCTAATTTCTTAGTCATATACTCAGATAATAATATGGTTTCCATAAATGCCTGTCTAAATTCAGGAACTGACTGAATGAGGGAAAATAAGTTGACTTTGAATCCAGACAAGACTGAGTTTCTCATTTTGAAAAACAAAATTCTAGACAGCTGGTACCTGTCTCTGTTCTGAATGGGGTCATCCTTTCTTGGAAAGAGGTATTGAGGTTTAAGAAGCCTTTTGGATTTTACTCTCATTTCTTTTGCAGATTGGGGTAATGGCTAGAAATGATTTTACAGCTTCGGATGATGCAACATGTGTCCTGTTTCAGGATAAGATTCCCTGCAGGTCCTGCTAGGTCCTGGATTTCACATGCTTTATGTTGAATGTCAACTGGTATGACATTCAAAAGCAAATGTGGTCAGTGCCAAATTACAGGTATGCGAAAAGCATCGTTCTTTGTGTCAAGTTTTTTTCAGGTAAAATAGAAAGTGCTGGTTATTACCTTTAAAGATGGGCTAGATGGGCTCTGTCCAGTTGTTTGAGATAATGCCTCTTTCTATACAAACCTCTGATTTTCACTGAGGTCAATTGGAGAAGTTCATCTTTGGCTATCATTGTTTGCTATATACTTTCTGATGAATTGTGCAGCTTTACGTTGGCCTTATTCACATCTTTTTACAACAAGCTTTTAACTGTTAATTGCCATTGTTTCTAACTGATGTTCTTAATATTTCTGGCTCTCCTTTAACATCCTGTTCAAACCACAGCAGCGTAGAATATTTATCTGTTAAATGTCTTACACTGCCAAGTCATCAATATAAGAAGTTGCATGAATGAATAATAAAATAAAGACAAACAGTTTAAGCAAGGAAATGAAGGGATGTGATGGGGGAAAAGGATCGGGAAGCCTCTGTGATTTGTTTAACACTGTGTGGGATGCTTTGTAACCAAGCCAGATGGCTGGAAGTCTATTAAAACTTAATGTACAACTTTATCTAAAAATCCATCAGTGTCACATTCCCTGCATAGATTTGGTGTTCTCCAAAAGATATACATCCACAAGGTAAAATGCTAGTTTGATTAGCCTGGTGTGAATCAATCCTGAAATCACATCATTCCACTGCTCCCAATAAAGGTGGATGCCCTCTGTCTGGTAGTATTTTTAGCGAATCATTTAATCCATCCAGACTGACAAATGTCATAAACATTAAT
>JANHZU010002303.1:91588-102859 GCA_032468055.1 Acrochordus granulatus | reverse complement strand
CCTTCCTTTTTCTTTCTTTCTTTCTTTCTTTCTTTCTTTCATCTTTTGCATTGCTAGGAGAGCCATTGATACTTCATCCCATGCTTTTCTATTCAGAAAACTGGATGTAAGAAACAGGTAAACACGACTGTAGTCTGAATTCTAAATATGAATTTCATCTAACCAGCCGGATTTTTGGCTCCAATTCTGTAGAGGTTGCTATTCGTAGTAGGCATAATGGAGGAAATAATAATGAAAACAAATGGGAAGAGAGAGTTATATATTTATAAAACAGACACTTGATTGAAACCCTATGGAATTTCAAGAATATCATGGCATGGTATGGAGATTTGTTTCTCTTCACACACACATCTGCCACATTTCAAGTTGGTTGTTTTCATAGTGTGAAGAATGACATGATCTAATACCTTGCCCATCTTAGATGTAACATAAACCAGATGGTATGAATTAGAAGAGGAAATACAGCAGGTCCTGTTGTAAAGGTTTTACTATCGTGAATTAGATGCAACTGCTTCTTGACAAAAGGTAGAATTTACAAGTTATAAATGAGACAGGTAAACCTAGAAACCTTCTGGATGAACTGTAAAGTGATACAGGACTCACCTTGAAATATAAAGCTAATTAGAGTGAACTTAATTTTGAAAGAAATTAAGCCAGCTACTTCATATTAGAATTTAAAATGCCATGTGTTTTTTAATAATAAATTTACTATTAATATAGTAAATTGCATGCACATTGTTATATTTATATTGAATATTTCAAGTTCCACTTAGGGCAGGTTGAGAAATACATTTGGCTTAAATTATACTGAAAGTTGCACTTTTTTCAATTTTTGCAAGGCAGGTTTCTGTACAAAGGAATTATACACCTGTAATGTAAAATTAATATAAAAGATTAATGTAGATTAATGTAAGAAAGGGAACTTTCTGCCCCCTGCAAGAAAAAAAGTTTGGTTGAGAAAGTTCATATGCCTGTTTTTTGAACTTAAAATGACTGTTTTAAAAACTTAAAAAATATTTTTGTTTCTTTCTTTACTTGGAGATTCATCAAAAATGGGGTGAAAGAAACTTTGAGCTGGATAAATTGAAAACTGGGTAACATTTTAATGACTGCATTCGTGCGTCTTCATGTCTCCTTAAATCTACAGAGGTGAATCCCACTGAGTTCAGAGAGACATTCTTCCAATCTAAATCCTTATACTGGCAGACACTGAAGACTCTGAAAACTTTCTGAGTCAATTAATCCCCCTCTGTAATCCCTCTCTACATATTTATATAAAAGCATAAACTGTTCGTATTTCAGAATATACAGGGTTTTATTCATCGTGATAGAGACCTCAGCCTTCTCCAAATTAGGAAGGGCAACATGATTGCAACGTGACCAGCCCCTCTTGATTTCAGATATGACTTTGTAGAAAGGAATAATTCTTGAACTGAAGAAAATCCCAGTGATTTTGCCTGGTCACTTCCAGTTACAAATTAGGTACATGTTGTAGTGATGAATCCATTTTTGAAACAGCTCCATATTATATACTGTTGAGCCAGACAGGATTCTCTGGAGAATACAAGCAGCACAGATTCAATATGACAAAAGAATCTTTGAATGTAGTTTTTTTTCCTGGCTTTTATTATTATAATTTTAATTTCAGAAGCCTATTTCACCCTTAGCAACCTTATGTCTTACATTCAGTTGTCTTGGGGGACTAGAGGAAACTAGAGTGGGCCATTTTAAAAAGTACTAACAGCTTCTTTTTCTGTACCTCTAAAATGAGTAGATTTTATTATTTAGTCACACCCAGCAGGGCTAGTTTAGTTTTTCATTTTCTTTTCTTTTTCTCACATCTTCTACAAGGAAAAACCCAGGTATGAGAATGTTTTCTGAATATTCTCTTTCATTTGGTTCTGAGTGGCAGCTGCAATCTTCATGGAGCAGTGCCTGTGCCTAATGCAACAATGGGTGTGTAGTGTCCGTGCACACAAAATCATGGCCAAATTGAACACAGTAGCTGCTCCATCCACAGAAAAAGAGGACAACAATAGAAGGGAAGGATGAAGCATTTGTACCTTTCAGTTTTAAAATTAATATACTAATTTCAGAATTCTTAATGCATTGGTCATTGACTTAGAACACACAGACACGTCACATTCATATTTCTTGTGATGCTTTTTGAATTCCAGAAATTATGCTCCATTTTTCTTGGTTTGATGGGAGAGCCTCTTTGCTAGATCTGGATAGCTGCTACTAGCCAGTATCTGCAATTACTGGGTTGTACTGACTGATGGACACATTCAGCAGAAAGCCCACATTTCATAAAAAAAAAGTTGATAAATAGAAGATTAAGTTTAGGATCTACAGCTATGTGCTAGATTGACAAAAGATTTTTTTGCCACAAGAAATTGTTTTCAAGAAATTGGCTGATTAAGAAGCTAATTAAGTTTTGTTTTTCAAGAGAATGATGTGCAAAGTAATGAAGTGACCACAAGTCCACAAAAGCATAAGTGATAACAAAATCAACTAGTGTATAAAGAGTACTAGACCCTCTACTACTGTTTTTAATGTATGTATAACCTTCCTTTTGGCAAAATCACAGAATTTATTTTGTTCAAACCCCTGTATTGTAATCTTTGTGTAAGCAAAATAATCCAGCTATATTCTGCAGACATTAATACATTAAGCATGAAGGTCTTTTAAATTGCTGGATGCAAAGGTGTTCATTTTGCTCTACACACCATTTTAAATCCATGTGCAACAGGATGAATTTCTGCAGAAGCTATGCTTTATTATGGCCTTAAGAGTATTTTGTTCTCAACGCGCTTGTTCAGCCAGCAAAATAATTTTGGTTAGATGTCTTCTACATTGCCTTCACCCTCTTAAATAATTCTGTCTGAATAACATATCTATCCAAGAATTCTCTTTGCAAGATGACCCTTAATAGCTCAATTTTAAAATGCAAATCAAATTTAATTTAAAAGAATTTATTTCTACGAATTCCTGAGATGTTTATCTGTTTAGTTAGTTGGGCAGATACGTCCAAATGTCTTACAATGGACTCCCTTCAAAGGAGACTGTATTTTTTCTGGCAATTTTTATTTGCTCTGTCTCTGCATACCTGAACAAATAGAATGACTTTGTTTTTTTTCTCTGATGACAAAATCAACACAGGTCAAAAATCTGAATCTGATTTATATATCTCTGGACAGGATGAATCCTAGTAGCTTGAATTTATTATAGTTTTTTTAGGTGCTTCCTGGTGTTAGATGTATTGACAGACTGTTTTGGAGTGAAGTTGTTGGTTTAGCAAGAAAGCACTCAGTGAGCAGAGGTCCCCACTATTAATGCAAAGCAGATGCTTTGGAATTGCCTTGCTTCAATGGGGCTTCAGTAGACTGCTTTTGACTTGTTCTGACTTGTTATCAGGACAATCCTGTTATCTAAACATTCAAGCAGTCTGAAATTAAAGGTAATTCTTGATATTCATTAATATTGTCAGTAATTCTCATAATATTTATTTATTAAATTTATATGCCGCCGAAATCCAAAGATAATATGGTTGAATAGCATCATTGAAGCAATGGGCATACATTTGGGCAGACTCTGGGAGATAGTGCAGGATAGGGAGGCCTGGCATGCTCCAGTCTATGGGATCACAAAGAGTCGGAGATAACTTAGTGACTGAACAACAACAAATTCTCATAATATGCACACACTTACCAAAATTTAGTCTAATGAAAAGCTATTGACTTTCTTCTTTGCTAGTTTGCAAATATTAATTGTTCATGAATGTTAAAGTTTTGAGATTTTGTCCCAGAGCTTAGTTCTGATTCTACCCTTTTGGAGTGGATATCCATATCAAGATTTTCATTCATTTGTTTGTTCATTCATTCATTCATTCAATTTCTATAGCAGCTCATATCAGCCAAGTGCTTGTGGTGTGTACACTCATGTTTGAAACAAGTTGATATGAAATGTGCTACATTGGCTTTTTTAAAAAATAGGAATCACAGGAAAGAATAATGTTTCCTGTGTTTTGTATGGAAGAATTACAAAGCCTAGCTATAAGGGAACTCAAAATGGCAAAAAAGGGTATTAAAATGTAATTTAAACCAGTAGAATTATATTGAAAAAACATTCTCCCTAGGAAATGGATAGCAGAGAGATATTGCAGGAAATACTTACATAATACCAGTGTTTGTCCATTATTTCCCCTCCATCTTACTTAATAGTGGCAGGAGAAAAGCCAGAAGTTGCTAATCAGCAAAGTTAGCATTTTAACAAAAACAGAAAATCAGACTTACTATCTGTAACAAGGGCCATGCATGGGGAACTCTCAGAAGCCACATTTGAAACTAAACCCAATACTTAGATAACTAAAATTTGACTCTTTCCTCAGCAGTATTGCTGATTTCAGAACGAAAAAGACAATGAGATGTGATACCAGGCAATGAATATTAAATGAATAAAGGGAATGCAAAGAGGAACCATACATTGTATGGCAATTAAGACCCTGAGTTGGTAGAGATAGGAAGCAGGGAAGCAGCAGCAAGCCAAATGGTATTTGGTCAATGAGTCTACTGCCATATTTTCCATGATATCCCTCATTTGTATAAATGGGTGATTTTTGATTAGCAATACCTTATTACCAACATTATATTAACTTCTTACAGCCAATTTTCCCAGGAAAAAAAACCAGGATAACCTTTTTGTTCCCCACTGCTTAGTGGAATATGCACATTAATGTTCATACTTGCACAATCCTTTATCTGCTGGATTTGTGCTGCATCCAGTTGGCTGTTGAATCATGCCTTTTTCATGCCTTCCATTTTATATTGCTTTGTCAACAGTTCTAGAGCCACGGTTCAAAAACATGACAAATATAGAAGCGATCACTCAAAATTGTTTACCTGCACAAATGAATTGGTAATTTGATTCTTTCCCAAAATTAATTGTTTTCTTTCCTTGAAATCTTCAGCTCTTTCTCCTTGATGAAATTTGTGAATAGGCATAACTTTAAAATTTCATGAATTTTGAAAAAGAATCTAAATTAAATTCTCGCTTATTTTTTTACATATCTCTTGCACATAGATTTACTCTGGTTTGGCTCCATCCTACAGATACTAGGAAACAATAATAACAATGCCTCATTAGGTACATGACGCTTTGATCTAAAAGGATACACTGGAAACTTTAGCACTTTCCATTGGATGGATGATGAAATATAAAAGGCTAAAACAAAACACAGGAATGCAAGATCAAGAAAGTTTGGCAAAGAAAATTAAACATAAAGTTGAACATGTCCTGAAGTTGAGGTGTCTGATGCATTTAATGAAAAGCACATGCCCATACAGATTATTATTATTTTTACTTTTAACAACAAAAAAATGTTGGAAAGAACTATTTTTAGAAAGTTTGCTTGCCCTCTGGAGTTCATGTGAAGTTTATTCATCCAGCTTCATAGTCTATGAATTCTGGAATGAAAACAAATCCCAGTTCTTTCCATGGTAATTGAGACATTTTACCCTCCTTTGGTGTAATCATATTGTCAAATGGAGGACTATTCAAGTAATTAGTAACATAATTAGGGGAGCTTTTGTGTTCACTCTGTCTTAAGCTGAAATACAATCTTTATTTCTAATGCCCTTTGCAGCAGGCAGATTGCTAAAGGGGAAAAAATCAGGTGACTCTAATGAACAGGTTAGCCATGCAAAAATTGAAACATTATTTTTTTTATAGCCAGCTTGGAAACAGACTTAACATCTTTAGACAATAAAATGCAGGTCATAAGAGAAGTAGAATTGCAGGACATAGTATAGTTTCACATCTGCCAAAAGTTGTGTCTTTCTCATGCTGAAGAATAGTATGTATGGATAATCATTAGATACTCAGCAAAAACAGTCCCCTCTAGCAACACATGGGAATGGTTGTTAAAATTTTGAGGGGAGGGAACTCAATGAAAACAGCCTCCCTTGGATAGAATTTAGCATGTGTTTGTGTCTGTCTGTCTGTCTTATGCTTGTTTAGTATTTTAAAATATAAACCCCAAGATCACATTCAATAACAAAGACACTGTTGAATTTCATAAATATTTCACAAGCTTGTTGACTGCTAGATTTTGCTTCAGTTTGGTCTGTTCAGTTGAAGTTATTTTTATTCATCATGCAATGATCCCCTCCCTGTTATTCAAAAAATAGTGTTCAGATTAAGTTGGAGCGTTAAAAAGGTAAACAGTATAGACATGTGTTCCAGGAGCAAGATTCCCATGAGGTTCCCATGCAGAACCTGATGTATGGACTATAAATTACAAAAACATGAAAACTGAAGGGAATGTCTATTGTTACTCAGCCAAAATATGTTTTGAAGAGCCCTTCGAACCTTCAAATTGATTCAAAGACCCCTGATTTAGCTTGACCCTTCCTCTTCATTCTGAAAGGATGGATTGATTGAATTGCCTTCAGACTGAATTTTGGAATCAGATCTTTTCATAGACCTATCTTGATGTTCTTTTTACTGTCATGCATTTCAATCTCCAGTGAAACTGAAACACAACAGATTAAAGTAATATGGATGAATTCAAAACAAGATTAGAATTATATATAACTTATTTCTTTCCAGGTTATCCCATTGAGTTATTTTTCACTAGTTTCCTTTTCTATTTAATGGTCAGCTTTGTGCTCACACTTCAGCATGCTCAGACTTAACTGAATTTTCCCAATTAAACTGCCATTCATTTTCTCCAGACTTTTTATTCCATTGAAAGAAGCTTCTGTTTTTCTTCCTTATTCTTGGGATGCTTTAGAAATGTTAATGATAATTCTTCTGAATCTATTTTAGTGTTTCCAACAATTCTTCTTATATATCTGCTATTGTCTTCTAGTAAGATATGACCCATCAATCACTGCTACCAGAACGGGGATGACCGCAGGTTGTTTACCTTCCATGATAAAAGAAACCCTCTATGGAGTCCTTAGTGCTCTCTGAGCTTGGTTGTTTGTTTGCAGATATTTCATTAACCAGCAAGGTAACATCATCAGTGCTAGTGAATGTGAGGTGTGCTCCCTATTTGCTTTCCCTGCCAGTATTGGTAGAGTGGAAGTGGTTTTCTCCTTGGACCACATCTCCTCTTCCTGAAAACCAGGAAATTCCTAGATTAGGGTATTGTTTTCTGCTTGTTTGTCTTGTTAATCTCTGCTTATCTGAGTGTTGATTGTTGGAGAGGATGTGTTCTGATCTTTTGTTTCCTTCTTAGCTTTTTATTGTTGCTTTTGAATGATGTGTAAGTGTGGTTTATCTTTATGTGTCTATCGATGGCTGGTTGAATGCCAAGCTTTCAAGAATTCCCCAGTGTTTTTGAATTTAGCTTAGTCTATGGTGCTCCCAGTTTTCCCCTTGAAGTTATAATTGAGTCGGTCCATGTGTTGTGAGATTAAGGAGATTTCATCATATTTACTGAATTCTTATAGGTATTCATGGATGCTTCTGTCCATTCACTCTATAATATAAATTTTTCCATGAACTGCATTTTTTTCTGAAATCAAAATCTCCAGATGTTTTAAACTTTTCTACATAAACAAAAGTAGAAACAAACAAAACATCTTTACCTGTTGGTCCTTAGAGTACCTTTTTTTTCTCCTTTTCCATCTCTCTGAGATCCTTTATTTGAGCTGGGACAATCGCAACAGTGCAGCATATTCCAAATGCAGCTACATAACACTATTTAGACAAACCAGTTCTAAAGTTAAAAATGGATATGCATTTAGTTATTTTAAATGTTGAAATAGATCTAATAATAATCCTGGAACTTTAAATCCTCCTCTTAATTAACAACCACAACAGATGGATACACAGGCCAGATGTTAATTTGTGCAGATTTCAATCTGTTTAAAAATATTGCATATTAGCAAAAAACTGAAAAAAAATGTTGTGACTTAGATCTAGCTACATCCAGTTTCCAGATGTATTTTATATACGGCAGCTTCTGCATATTTCCAGTGAATGCTGTGATTTCATTTTTTCACAGCATCTTTCCATTTCCAAAGCCTTTTAAATGTTAATTAGAATCCAGTTGCAATCACATTTTAATGTACTACTTTCTTTTGTAAAAAGTTCAACACTAAGTACCCATTTGTATTTTCTTGTATTGTCTCTATTCTTGCCCTCAAACAGAATTGTTGAGTAACTATCCATAGCTCTGCTCCTTACTCAAGAAAGTTCAAGAGTCTTTTGTAACCAAGCAATAGATTCATTATTAAGATGTTTTTCTTGGGAAATAATTTGTGCCCATATATGTTAAAACATATTTGGATAAACCAGAGTTCATTGAATTGACTCTTTTGCCTAAATTCACAGAACCTATGAAATTATAAATTAATTATACTGTCTGAATTCAGATAGTATTTGAGCCATGAACTAGCCAACCACATTTTAACCTAGTATTATTTATGAATTTGGCCACTGTCAAAGCCATTTACAATAAAAGGCCAATAAAAACATTGAGCAGTCAAAAGTTAAAATATTTATTTAAAGAAATCTCAGTGTGGTTTATAACTGTGGAAGGAAATGTTAAAAATATTACTAATTTGTTTTATTTTCTATATCTTCATCTTCCAAGCTTTTGGTGAACGTTTTGTTTTTCTTCAATACATTTTGAAACATTATTCTGTAAGCGTTTGATAGTACTATTATTTTGAATACTGTTGAGTTTGAAATTGTTGATTTCATAACATAAAATGTAAAAAGAAAACTATTCTCTCAGCACTAAATTCCTGGTTTGCAATTTGGATATAATAAAACTCTAGCTCTTAGAATACTAGCAGTGTCTGAAATAATGCATACTGGGAATGATGTTAGGATGAAAGGAACTGAGAGAAACAAAAGTAATTCTAATTTACTGCTTTAATGTGATTACAATAATTTCTCCTTCTGAGCACCAAAGCTCCTGAACTTGAGTTATATCTAATGATCCTCCTGGGGAACACCACTCCTACAATTGATCATGTGCAATGACTCAAGGCTGATCCCCCTCTTCATACATGCTTCAATCATTGTTTCTCTTACATCATCCCCCTCTCCATCATAAGCTCCCTCTTCCATGGTAGAGCCAGCTGTAGCCCCCTCATCCTCCATGGTTTCTTCAGAATTGGAAGCTTCAGTGGAAGTGGGAAGAGGAGGGGAATTCTGGACAGCCATATAGGATGCTTCTTCCCTGTCTCCTGGAATCTAGGATTTATTTCCACCTCAAATTCTTGCTTTCCTTCCACAATGACTGGATGGGGAAGCAGATGGGAAGTCAGTTGGGGGGGGGCTCCTTCAACAAGAGAGGGTGATAGAACACTGGGTGCACTTTCATAGATGGAGGTAACTGCAAATGGTATGCTACTGGGTTGATTTGTTGAATAACCTTGAATGGACCAACAAAATGTGAATCTAATTTCTTGCATGATCTGGTAGAGTCCAGAAAGACTCTAAGAGTAGAGAGCCAGACCATATTGTCCTTCTGTATTGGAGGTCCCTCTTGCTGATGGGCATCTGCAGTCCATTCTTGGCTTGCTCTAACTGCTGCCTTAGCAGGATTTGTGTGGCTATTTGTTCTTACAAAAATCCACTGTTCCTGGAATACTACTGTCATCTTTGGGGTTGTCTGGTAACACTCTTGGGTGAACTCCATATAAGACTTGAAAGAGGGTCATAGCAATCAACTTACACAGTGCATTGTTGTCTGAAAATTCTGCTAGTGGGAGAAGGGAAAGCTAATTGCCTTGGGGGTAGGTGCAGTAGCATATTAAGTATTGTTGTAACAACTGATTAATCTTTTCTGTTTCACCATTGGTGGCAGGGTGGTGGGCAGAAAACAAACTGACTTGCACATTTAGAAGTTTAAACAGAACTTTCTAAAATCTGGAGCTGAATTGTATTCCTCGGTCTGAAATTACCTTGGCACCATACTCTATGGCAAAAAATATTGTCCCAAAACAGCTGAGCAGTCTCCTTGGCAGCGGGTTGACCCTTTCAAGGAATAAAGTGAGCCATCTTAGTAAATAAATCCACTACTACCAGTATCGATGTATGGCCATGAACTGGGGGTAAGTCAGTGATAAAATCTAGAGACACAGTATGCCAAGGGTGAGGTGAGATAGGCAGGGATTGTAAGAAGCCAGTGAGTTCGGCCTGTCTACAGGTGTGGCAAGAGGCAACATAGTCCTTAATGTCTGCTGATGTCTTCGGCCACCAAAAGTCTCATAAGATTCTATGCAGCATCTTAAAGAATCCCCCAAGGCCAGCTGTTGGATTATCATGGCATATCTGCAACATCTCTGTGAGCTCCTGGTACTACTATTCTATCTTTATGCCTCAATGCCCCTCCCTCCACTGAAAATGGAGATGTGGTACTTGGGAGGGTCCCTTGAAGGTCATCTATATGGGCCTACACATCTGCTTGCAGATACTTTGATCCTGGTGAAGATGTCTCAGTGTGGCTGAGTGGCTCCTAGTATTTCTGGAGGTGGTGACTCTGGAACTTGCTTGAAATTCTCAGGTTGTAAAATGTCTTCAGCAACTGGCTTTTGGTGTAGATTATGAATTCTGGCTTTCTGGACAATGCAGCTGGCATGACATTCTTCATACCTGGAATATACTTGACATAGAAATCAAAATGTGAGAAAAATTGGCTCCACTGCACTTGCTTAGGAGAGAGTGGTTTAGTGCCTTGCAGCATCTGTAGATTCTTATGATCTATATGGACTTCTATGGGCCAGCAAGCTCCTTCTATGTAATGACACCAATTTTGAAATGCTGATACTGTTAAAGTTCTGGAAAGGAAGGCACAAGGGAGTAAACCTGAGCCACTGTTGGGATCTTCCTGTAAAAGGACATCTCCAATTGCCACATCCAATACATCTGTTTGGACTATAAATCTTCTTGATAAGTCTGGGTGTTGTAGAAGCAGGTGTCACGCAAAAAGTTATTTCAGCTCCATAAATGCTACTTGCTGTACATCTACCCTGATAAACGTGGCGTTTTTCAAGAGCCGTGTGAGAGGTTTCACTTTGGCAAAACAGGGAATAAACTTCCTGTAAAAAGTAGTCTGTATTTCTTCTAGCAAGAATCAATAACTAGATCTAGCTGATCTAGAGTTTGAGGGACCTCCTGCCTGATAAGTTCAGCCCTGATCTGGTCATTCAGCCTATGCCTGAACTGTGCAATTAATGCTGGTTCATTCCAGGTGAGGTCAGCAGCAACCAGTTTAAACTCAGCTATGTAATCTCTCACCCTTTTATT
>JANHZU010002303.1:33917-44704 GCA_032468055.1 Acrochordus granulatus | reverse complement strand
AAAAATCATTTTCACTGGAATTTGATGTAGAAATGATTGTCCCTAACATCTGAAACAAGTAACAATGATTAACACACTGTATAAAGCAGAAATAGAACAAACTAACCAGCACTCACAGATATGCTTCCAGGCAGATTCTGGCCTCGGCCGCTGCTAGGCTGGCTACTGTCCAGTGCACACTGCTGGCTTGGAAGATCCGCTGCTGCCGCCACTCGAGCCAAAAGGGCCTTTTCCCTTTTCGCTAAGCAATGTCTCACAGTACAGCCCACGGACAGTAATGGAGTAAACTGCATGTGGCAGCATCGGCAGAATTCTCACGGGGTTGCTGCCTGAATGGGAAATACAGAGCTCGCTGACTGATGATGCATAAGTTATCGCGCAAAGTTTCGCTCGTCTTGTGAAGTTCCACTGTATTGTTAAGAAAAGAAACATTAGTGGTAGTCTTTTTTTGTTCAACAGAACTCCAGAGTGGAGTCAGAGAGTCTTAATTCTGGGATGATATTTATGTCCTGTTTTGATTTTTGTCTGTGTATGATATCTTTTCTATTCTTCCTAGTTTCCTTCTGAATTCTATATTATTGTTGCATTAACTGTAGTTTTAGACTATTCTTTGAGGGTATCGAACAGCTTTATGAGATTTTGAACATCATTGCTTCAAGACTATGAGTGATTTGATGAATCTTAGCTTTGTGCTACTCCCTGGAGACCACAGCTTGAGAATTTGCTGAGCCAGAGAGGATAGTGGGGGGCAATTTATTGATTTAGCTAATTGTCTTTCTCTAATGTGCTCAAATTTGGATGGATGGTATAGATTTTCCACATAAGTAATTGTGTTGATAAATGGACACTGCAAATTTGGGCTAATGAGAGTTGGAGTTCAATAACACTGGAGGTGCATAGAATCTTCATTTCTGGTTTAAATTATGATTGTTAAGACAAGCACTGATCTAACTATAATTTTAGATCAAGCTTTATTCTCAAACTATTGTTTACTGAAACCTCAGTTTCCCAGTCTACAAGTTTAGAGTTTGTCCTTTATCCTTAACTTCCCTGACTTAATGGGAGTTGGGTGGCATATAAATTTAAGATAAAGATTTCCCCTTTCAGTCATGTCCAACTCAAGAGGGTAATGCTCATCTCTGTTTCATAGCCGAAGAGCCAGCATTGTCCAAAGATGCTTTTGTGATCATGTGGCTGGCATGACTATATGGCAAGGTGCACAGAATGGTGTTACCTTCTCACTGAGGAGGAACCTATTTATCTGCTTGCATTTTAACATGCTTTTGAACTGCTAGGTTGGCAGGAACTGTGGCAAGTAACAGAAGACACTTGGGTCTGTCATCCTTCTGGCCAACAAGCCCATCATCTTAACCATTAGGCCATCATGCCCCTGTGGTATATCAATTTAATTAATAATAAAAAATCATAATAATGAGACTGTTACTTCAAAATAATAGTAGAAGTTTTCTATCCTTTGTATCCTCTTGGATGAAATGCGAAACAAAAGACTTTAACTCCATTTCAGGCTCAGTGATATAAAACTAAAGTAAAAACTAACGGCTTTCTATGATCCATCTGAATTGGGCTATCGAAATATCTCCATAATATGGAATAGTTGCATTCCTTTCAAACTTTATCATCACTTTTCTGGAATAAAGCAAGAAGCCTTCAGACATCTGCATTCTCTTTTTGCTTCTATCTCCTGCAAAGCAATATCATATTCAAACTGTAGCAATTGAAGCTATCATAAAAGCTCTCCCAAATGAAGACAGATACTGCACTGGAAACCTAATCCTTAAAGCAATCATTAGCAAACATTTGAAACTATGATGTGACTGCTGGGTTGCACAATTTGTAAAACTATCTTTTTATAGATATGATGTTCATAGAAAACATCAGAAAGGAAGCGTGGCTGGGAATAAAAGAAAATAATATATAAGAGTAACTCACAAGTAGAATTTTGACTAAAACCCAGAAAAGATTCCTTTCAAAGCATTTCAGAGGGCTGTTGGATTCTGCAAGTAACAAAAGTACATCTGAGTATCAGAGAGGAAGTGAACATATTAACGAAAAGAAAAATTACTTTATTTCTTGTCATGACCAATTATGACAATTATCTAGCAGGATTACTGCGATTTTGCAAAGACACAGATACCTTTAATATAAAATTTGTAATATAAATAAGGCTGGTGTCTTTGTGTTGGTCTTGCTGAGTAGACTTTCTTGTGGTCCTAATTGATTCTCCTATGCAGATTAAAATAAAACTATCCTTCAAATTCTGCAACTGTTTCAATTTTACAGAGCAGTTCCCAGTTTAAATACTATGATGATAGTACTTCAGTTTGTAAAATCTTTGATAGTCAGGGCAATTCTGGCTTCATTCAGAGAGTAAGTGGGAACCTGTTTATTCCTCTCTCCTTCTTTCTCTTACACTCTTTTGTTTGGCCAAGCAATCATAATTCATTCTTAATTTACCATTCCATTCATATTTGTATTGTAGAGTTTTGTTTCTGTACTGTGGTTTTGCCTTTAGTATTTGTTTTGTTGTGCTGGTTTTTCTTGCTGTATTGATTGAATCTGGCTCTGAGAGCCACTAATGCATGGTGTATTATAAATATTAATATCTCCTTTTTTTGGGTCTCTGCATGGATAAATCTATATATGAACTGTCAAACTCCCACTCTACTTTGTAGATTAAAAACAAAAAAAAGCAAGAAATCTTTTACATCTCAACTTTGTGTGTACTTCTATATGCACTTGTGTGTGTGTTTGACAGGAGGAACAGAAATAGAGACCTTTCCTGAACCAAGCTATAGTAACTACATCATGGATGATTCTTACCTCTATATTTTAATCATCATTTAGTTGTTTAGAGATTTTATTCCTGTTAGGTGTCTTCCTTCCTTCCTTCCTTCCTTCCTTCCTTCCTTCCTTCCTTCCTTCCTTCCTTCCTTCCTTCCTTCCTTCCTTCCATCTTTGACATAGATGGAGATAGTTTCACAAGTTAAGGAGAGGTGTTTGGAGATTTGTGTTTGCTTTTTAATATGCCTTTTCCAACTCATTAATTATCCCTTTAATACCCTCAGCCAATGATTCTAATTACCATATTCTCTGGTGTGATTTCTCTAATGATTTCTGAATTTTGCACAGGAGCACTCTCTTTGGCCTCCTTTAAAACTATTGCCAGTCAGTTTCATTAGAAGACTGTTGAGTGCTAGTGTTTTAAGAATGCATTTATTTATGGAAGCATCTTTGTATTTGGCTGAGTTCCAATCTTGAGTGAGAAATCTCAAGTTCTCTGGTATACTTAAATCATGCTGTACTTAATTATAAATAAGTTAGAAACAGAATTCATGCTCTGCTTCAGACAGTCACTTATGCCCTAGTCACCTGTAGCTTGATTAGTCCAATTTGATCTGCATGGGTCTGCCTTTGAATAATACCCAGAAGCTTCATCTGGTTCATAATGCATGAACAGTGATGGACATTCCTTGGTATGATTCATAGTGTCATTCAAAGTGCTGGTTGTTACCTATAGGGCCCTATGGTGGGGATAAGGACTGGTTCTTTGAGGGACTGCCTGTCTTCCATAGTAAGAAAAACTTGTACTTTCAGATAGGAAAACTTGTACTTTCAGATAGGCAAGACTGATGCCAGTCTTGCCATACCAGGTAAATCAGACAGGAAACAGGACTAGTTGAACAATTCTACTTTATTGTAAGGCTATATTAACAGAATCTTGCAAGATTGAAAGTAGAAACTTCTCACCTGCCACTTTTAATTGCCTGGTCTATTAGGACAGGCCTTTTCTCAGTTTCTACTTCTGGTCATTAAGTGACTGTGGTCTTCTGCTCCTCTTGTTTGATTGTTTCCCAGACAGCATCTCTTCTCTTTTCTTAAGGCTACCCATATATTCCATCACACTAATGCAGCACAGTCCCTGCCCTATTTGGAACTCACTCCACACCCTTTTCCCCAGAGGCTATTGCTTTCTCCTGCCATGCCTGTCAGTTATCCAAGCTAATGGATGGCTGCATACACAGATAAATGATGCACAAATAAATAGATATATAGAATCTATCTTAGGATCCTTTTATAGTTATTCTTAAATGTGATGAACATCTCTTTGTGGAAGACAAAAGTTTAACTCCCTTATTGTTCATTTTGGTTATCCTTAGTACATACCACATTCAAATGTGATTTACTTGGTTTATGAGAGAAAGTAGAAAAATCCCATCGGAGAAAAATTAAATACCACAGAACCCAGAAAAACAAACAGAAGTGACTGCATGGTTAGGTGGTGGGATGTTATCCAAGAACTGAAAACTTAGGTATTGAAATAGAACTCTTCCAAGAGTTAATATGTCAAGAAAAGCTATTTTGAAACAGTATGTAGCCTTTGGAATAAAATAAAAACCGGAGTGATTTTTTTAAACAAACAAATAAGTTAACCATTTGACATTAACTAAATTAATGGCTGTTGACATTAACTAAAGTTTATATGATGCTGGGAATCACCAAAGTATTTAAGGCAAATCTTGGAAAGAAGAGAAACAAGAGGAAAAATCTCATGGGGATAAGAGATCTGATGACCCTAGGGCTGAGGGCAATGATGGAAGAGCAAAAGAAAAGAAGATAAAAATTAGCCAGCCAGTCAGTCATATCTCATCTGTTAATTATGAAATCCATTTTCTTAGTCCTGGAGTAATAAATAAGTATAGGACCTAGGGATGGGTAGTATACATATGATGGCAAACATTATATTGTGTTAAGATTTGCTTCCCTGGAATGTTTTTGAGAGTCAATGCGAGTCAAAAATGGGGGGAAATGTTAATCTGGTACTGTTACATAGACTGTATAAGACTATCAGGAAGAGGTGGGAAATTGGCCTTCTAAAGAATGCAAACAAATAATAAAGCCAGTGAAACTACTTATTTACTCTGATAAGGCTTGGCTTACATCAGGCTTATTTATGTCTTGCTTAATCCTGAATAAAAGAGAATATCTGAAATGGTGTGGTCTCACCAATTAGATCCTGAATGCATGCTCAAGGCATTTAGGTGGAATTCGTTTGTATAGTTGGATAAGCTTCAGGGTGCAATTCTTGAAATGTTATGAAGAAATAAATTTGATATGTTTTGCTCTTGTGATTAAGCTTTTCACAGTGTTAAGGATTTCCTTAAAATTCCTCAAGCATTTTTACCTTAAGATGAGTAGATAATGTTCCATTAGATACTGACATTTAATGGTATTTCATTGCTAACTTTTATCCTGTGAGCCTTAGAACTTGGGTAGCAGCAGCAGCATTCACACTTGACACTTTGAAGTCTCCAGGAGCAGTTTAGGGGTTCATAGGTATCTCCCTTGGGTTACAAATCTGTCTCAGGTTGCAAGGATTGGGAGTCATGAGTCAAATAGGTTCAGTTTTTGCTTTTGTTTTTTGGGGGGGAAAGAGAAAGAAAAAACCTCTGTGCTTTGTTCCTTGAAAAAGACAGTTAACGTGAATCTCAAAAGGCGCATTAATATGCAAGAAACATTATATCTCAAGCAGGCATTATTAAATCCATTTGCTATAGGTCTTGACAAGCTGTTTCAAATTAGGGTGCTTAATGTTCGCATGCCTCAAATCTGACACTCAGAGATGGATCTACTGTAGGTTGGCTGGCTTGCTTTGAATGAATGTAAAAGATCTGAATAGCAACCACAAGAAAAACTCTGCAACAACTTTACAGCGTGAAATCCTGTTTGCTGGAACAGTCCCATAAATAGGTAAATGGCCACTTAAACAGTTCTTTTTATTATGGACACCTCAGAGGAAAATGCCTCACATGTTGTGACGCTTTTGAATATGACATTGGAAGAACAAGATGGAGACTCATTGGAAGAGCAAGATGGAGTATCTTTGAAAAGGGACAAGGGGTCCTTGTTGGGAGAAGAATGTGTGGAGGCACTGAAAGGAACCATACCATTTAGAAGAAGAGTTGTCCACGTAGAGCGGTCTACCCTAAGCCATAAAAATCCAAATGACGAGATTCATTACATGGAAATGCATCGACTTTTTTTCTTCTTTAAGATTGCTTTGTAGATGAAATAAATAATGCATTGTTCTTTGGGAAAGCATTGTGCAGCTTCAGTTGCAGTTACACCCTAAACTGGCAGATGGTAAAGAACAACTCTCATTTCAGAATTTTTCCAGCTGGGGTTATCCCTGTGGAGGAGGAGATCTAAGCACGATAACATTTAGTGTTGCAGAACTGCTTTGGAAGAGATTTGAGCAAACATTAATTCACAGACTATGTTCATGTGCAATCCATCTGCCCTTTCCCATGTTGCACAACATTCTTAACCCATGAGAGTAACAATTTGCTGTGACCTCTGAGTTAAGAGGTAACAAATGTATTCATCCCATTCATGCAGGGCCTGCATAATTTTATAAGAAAGATTTTTCAAAGGGAGATTTGCCGTTGGACAAATCCTTCAGATCTCTTTTTCTGCAGCGCACATTCTTTCCTCAGATGATGGCCCATTGAATTTTCTTTCATCACATTGTGCCCATATTTTTGAATTAGGTTATGATGTAGATTTGGTTCAGTAATTTTTTTAAGTGCAGTGAATGTGATCTGGCTTTTCACTTAATAAGAACCAGTATCAGAATATTTCAGATGATCCTGCAAAGCCCACATAGTTGGCATTGACTTACTTGGGATCAGAATTTCCATTGCTGTGCAAGGTGGTTGTTAAATGAGTTTTGCCTGATTTTATGACCTTTTATGCCACTAGTGTTAAGTGAATCACATGGTCATTTAGTGAATCTGGCTTCCCCCATTGATTTTGTTTATCAAAATCTGGCTGGGAAGGTTGCAAATGGCGATCACATAGCCCCAGGACGCTGCAGCTGTCATAAATGCATGCCTGTTGCCACATGCCTGACTTCTGATCATGTGGGTGTGGATGCTGCACTGGTCATAAATGTGAAGACTTAAGTCATGTTTTTAGCACTGCAGTACTTTTGAATGGTCAGTAAACAAATGGTTGTAAGTTGAGAACTACCTATACAAAGGGACAGTCTGCAAATTATCACTTCAAAGAAGCAAGTACATAAACCTAATGTTCAAAACAGCTTCTACTGGTTTAAAACTGTTAAATGATTTATTGGTGGAAGATATCCTTTTGGGTCCTCTAGTGTTTCTCAGGTCATTTCTGCAATATATGGGGATGAACATTTTAAACTTTCATAAAGATAAAAAATGCCATTAATAAAATTAAACACTTTCAGCATACTGAATACATGTCAAATGTCAAAGTCGTTGCTGAAGTGTGCCAAATAAGTTTTAGATTTATGAAGCACAGCTGTATAAACCAGATTAGGACCAAACTTGATTTTACTATTTACAACTCCATGAAAGACCTAAGGCCGCATTGATAATTGCCGAAGCCCCAACTATACAGATTTCAACCTGGTTTTTAATATTTTCTTTTAAAATTCACTAAATACTTTTTAAAAATTTGTATATATCTGGCAGTGCAGCGGGCTGTTAAAAATGAATTTAAGGTCACATCGCCTGATGCTGAGATGCATATTATTTGATTGTAAATGAGATTTTGATCCTTTGAAAATTGGTTTAGGGTTCTGTGATTTTAAATGCTGCATTAGCAGCAAACCCATGTCCAAAGGCTAACACTGGATTTTTTTGCTTTAGCTGTATTCTTTGCATCAACAGAGACAATGGATACTTTGAAATTCTTCATGCATTTTCTTTTCTTCCCAGGTGCTGGAGTCCAAGATGGCCCAAGCCTTTTTCTCTTTCTCTCTAAAACTGAACCAGAATAATATACAATTGTCCTGTTTGTTAATTTCTAAATTTTGTACATAACATGGACTATGCACCATTTGCCATATTTTGAAGTTCCTTTTGTCTTCTCCTTCCTACCCTGATGGCTTATGCAGATACAAACAGTGTTCTGTGATAAGATGTAGATTAAAATATTTCCTTGAATACAAAAATTGGAACACAGTAACATACCAGATTAAACTCCAAAGTAAAGTCAACAATATACCAGATTAAACTCCAAGGTAAAATCTGAGACTTTGGAATTATATTACTAATGATTCAGTGAAATCTTGGCCCTAATTTGTTGTTTGTTCTGATCTGCTGTTCAGAGAGGCCCTACGTATGAGACTGAGACCATTCAATAATAATTATGTCTAAAAGCTTAAGCCTATTCACGGTTGCCATCCAGGTCAATTTCCCAGCCTCTAGTTCTCATTTTATGCTTCATATTACTAATGAAATAATTGCACATGCCCTTTGCTTAGTGTATCTGTCAGTGATCTAAAATTACGCATTTCTGTCTGCAAGACTGAAATCCATTTTGAGACTGGAATGAAGCAGAAATTCATTGTATTTTTGAAAATCATAATTCTACAAAACTGTCTCTTGACTATACTTATTAAACCCAAATGTTTAGCCTAATCCTATGCATATTGCCTAGCGATTAAGATGCTGGGCTTGTTGGCCAGAAGTTTGGCAGCCCAGGTTCGAGACCCAGTCGCCCTATAATGGGGTGAGCTCCCATTATTTGCCCCAGCTCCTAGCAATACAAAAGTATGAAAAATGCAAGAAGATAAATAGATACTACCTAAATTGGTGGGAAGGTAAGAGAGTTCTGTGCATCTTGGCATATAGTCCTGCTGGCCACATAGCCTTTGAAGCGTCTTTGGACAATGCTGGCTCTTTGGTGTAAAATGGAGATAAGTACCGAACCCTAGAGTTGGACATGACTAGACAGGGGAAACCTTTATCTTTACCTTTCATGAATGTTTATGTAAAAATAAACTTAGCTGATGTACAATCCAATGAATGTGTTTAGGAATAAGCCCTAATGAATTGACTTCTTTGCAAAGTTGCATATTAGAGGCAGTTGGGTATAGGCTAGAAACCAGGAAACCATGATTTCTAGTCCCATCTTAGCTACAAAGTCAGGTCGGCCTTCAGTTTCTCTCAGCCCTAGGAAGAAGGAAACGGAAAACCTGAAAATGGTGTCAAGAAAATTACAACTGTTCAGGCAGTTGCCAAGATTCAAGACTAAAGCCTCCTGTCCCCAAAGTTCCATATATATTGGACCATATTTCTTCAAATCACAATTGAATATTGTTGTCAAAATCCAACAGCACATTCAGCTGATTGATTCCTAAAATATACACGTCTATGTCTATTTCCTTGTCAAAAAAATAATGCTTTTTGAAACACTATTATTTAATCCAAAGATTAAAGGCTAAATTCAGTTCTATAATACTAAGATTAATAGACAAAAGGATCCAAGTAAAATTAGCTCTTGTAGTAGTTTGGGAGCATCCCTAAACATTTATGTTTATCACAGGGAACATTATAAATAGTAGCTACTACTACTTTTATTTGCAAACTTTATTCCATGATTTTTCTTTTGTAACCATGATGTTTTTGGGAATCCTAACAATTTACAACTCTAATGATTATCCCCCAGGAAAAGAATTCCACCAATGTAAACCAGCAAGAGTCAAGCATGTTTAACATGGAATTAGCATGGAATTGTTGAGAAAAACCAGGAAGATCAGATAGGGTTAAATCAAGATGCTTATTTCTCTAATGAAGGCTTTGTAAATATAAATCTTCCTAATGTAAACTCTGTTTCTAAACTCAAGCATGGCTGTTTGCACACAGTGTTCACTTTTGTACTCCCCCCCAGATTATCTTCTTTTACAGAACTGTTTGGGAAAAGCTGCCAACGAGCGGTCCTGGAGGGTAATGCCAATACTTTCTTCCAGTGAAATGCATGGTGGAATTATTTTTCATCCTTACTGCAGATTGCAAAATTTTATTGCCACTGGTGCTCCTCCACAGCTATTTTGCCCAACATTGCTGATGTTCTTGTCTAATCTGCAGCTGAAAAAGCTTCTTATGGTCACCAAACAGGATTCATGCTTACAATGAACTGAGTTTTATGAATAATTATAGTTTATTAATTGATTAATCTTATGACCATATAAAAAAATGTAAAACAAAATACAGGAGCTGATTCCAGGTAAAACAGATAAAATAAAATATAGTAATGAAATATGTATGTGGTAAATACAAAGAATCAACATGCGGATAAATACATCAGGATACTCCAATCTGTTTCATATAACAGATTGACTTTTTTAAAAGTTCTTCTCTTTCCAGGAGCTTTAAGGTTTTTTTTTTTTTTATGATTGGCATGCTGAGATTCCTTGAGAGACAAATCAGCATGGAAAACTTTTCTCCCAGAAAGGTAGAAACAAATGACCTGTGTAAATACTGCAGACAGTCCAAATACCATTCAGCAATGTACTGTAGCTATCAGACATCCAGATGGTTCAAGAAAATGGTTTATTTTAACCCTATTGGCTTTCTGTTCTGTTACAACTGTGAAAGAAGGGAGGGATTTTTTTACCTTTCCCCCCCTTGTGGAGCAGTATTCAAATAAGGTTTTCAAGAGTCACTTAAAGGCTAATTGAGGTGGATTAATTAAAGATTTTCCAATTATTCTTACCAGTGTGGTCATGTATTCAAAATAAGTTTTTGAAAATTTGATACACAGCACTTTGTTTGATCTTAAAAACACATAGACAAGTAAACATTAAACACCTAACTGGAATTGCTATGTGGCATTGGTTCATTCCCCCCCCCAAAAAAACAACTTTCTGACCTTTTAAGATGTCTGTGAAGACTCTCACTTGTCCAGGGTAATTGCATCGCAACAAAGTTTAAAAAACAGGCATCTGGACT
>JANHZU010002303.1:17192-30646 GCA_032468055.1 Acrochordus granulatus | reverse complement strand
CGGGTTGGTCATGTGGGTCACCTGTTTTACAACTGTCATAACTTACGATCATGATGGGCAGAACCAAGAAAAACTTCACAAAAATGCAAATTCTAATCAAATTATCTAAAAGATAATTCAATGTACATATTTTTCACATGAATGTGAAAGACTGTGCATTAAATGGTATCAGTTGTAAGATAAAAAGTTAAATGACCAAAATAAAGAATAACACTGAGATTTTGAAAAATAGAATGTAAAGGAAAATTTTCTGAAATAAGATATAGTTCTTTATAATAAAGGATGTATTGTCACTGTAACTGTAATATAAAAACATTATCCTTAAAGTACAAAAATGTTTCTTTTATAGATATTAGAGAGCCTTTCTATTTCTGATAATACTTTTTATTTTATGATTACTGTTATGATGTACTTCAGTGCTGGCTTTGGGGTTTTATTTAATTTTAATTCATACACTTTGCATTTTTTCTTGGAAATATATGGTGGGGAAATATGGTCAGTGATTTTTAAAAATGATTTTCCAGTCAGTTCCCATCAGATATTATCTCATATTGAGCCAAACCACAAGAATCTGAAGTGAGGAAAATTCAGACTGAGCAATTGAGCAGGAAACGTATTATCACTTTTTTGATCAGTTTGCCTCCTGAGACATATGACAGACTTTAAAAGTAGATGCATAAGATAATGTTTTTTACATCAAACATTTTGGGGCTTTGATCTCAAGAATGAGGGCAATAGGGAACTGACAGATGACTGCGTTTATTTAGGAAATGCAGGAGTCTTACCTAAAATGTGTGTTTTAAGTAAGACTTACAAAAGTGTAGAATGTGACGACGATGAAAGCAAATTGTCATGCAGATACAATAGCATAACAATGTGAACTAAGTAAGTTTCTCCACCATTTCTGAATGACAGGTGTGAATTTCTCCAAGGCAAGCACATGTTCCACCACTCTCTTTCCTTCAAGATAGCCATGGATAATATCCTGATAGAACCAGATGTAGAGTTTCATATATATCAAACCAACACAACATTTCACCTCGGAGAATTATGTCAAAAATTATTCTCTGAGAAGCATATCCTCCTTCGTTAAAAATGCAATCTTGTCCTGCCTTGAAGGTTCCCATAGATAGCTGTAAGTTATCTATACAGACAGAATGATCTATTCAGCTATTATTCCCTCTGTACAGTAACCTACCAGCAATTTGCTGGAACCTTCTAGGCAGGACAAGAATGCGTTTTAAAACCCTGCAAAGAGGGGGGGGATAAACAAGAATGTGTTTTTCTGAGAATAGGTTTTGGTAAAATACACTTGGGTGAAATATTGTTTTTGTATTTTTGTGATGAGATACCCAAAAATTTGTATGAATGGCCTCTCCATTGTGTTATCCTCCCACTATGGTATGACATCACTCTGGCTTTGCACACTTCCACTGAATCCAAGGACAAACAATAGTGTCCTTGTTTTGTTTTCTTGCTAAAGAGCCTCCTGAATATGCGCAGAACCTTAGAGAACACGGATGGATGCACTGTGGCCTAGTGGCTAAGATGCTGGGCTTGTCAGCTGGAAAGTTGACAGCCTGAGGTTGAGACCCAAGCACCATGCAACAGGGAGAGCTCCTGTTGTCTGTCCCAGCTCCTGCCAATCTAGCAGTTTGAAAGCATGTGAAAATGCAAGTAGGTACATAGGTACCACCGAGGTAACAGCCTCTGTGCACCTCGGCATATAGTCATTCTGGCCACATGACCATGGAAGTGTCTTTGGACAACGCTGGCTCTTTTTCTATGAAACATCGATGAACACTGCCCCCTAGAACTGGACATGATTGAAAGGGGAAACCTTTACCTGTTTAGAGAGAAAGGGTGGAGGAAACCAGAACAAATTTAGGCTTGCAATCTCAGAAATGGCAAATTTAAATTCAGGACTCCCTTTATGAAGGAGAGAGATAGTAAATATCCTAGAACTTAATCTTAACCAATTTATTACTTTGCTACTATTAACCTGGCAAAATCTTAATAATAATTCTATCATAGTATTTTCTACTGTTATGTGCATATTGAAACATTATAACCCATGGTACAGTGAACATTAAAACCCATGATGTCAGGTTTATTATTTCCTCAGCATATATCTGGAGCACTAAATTGTAGGAAGAGCACGATTTGCATATGTTTTCTTTGATTATTTACAACAAACTAACATTTTCCCCTGTTTTTTAAACTCTTTATTCCTTTTGCCCTGAACACTGCAGAAACATTCATCTGAAAGAGAATTTTTACATGTGGAGGTCAAATTTTACTTTGCTCCTCTTACTAGTCAAGATTGATTATCACTAAGCTATAGTATGATTTAAAAAAACTAAGTAACAGATCACATATAGGTAGCTATTAAGCCAGGGACAGGAAAGCAATTGATACAAATATTGCAGTTGAAAATATGACATTCACCCTAGGTGACCAGATGAGCTAATAATAAGAAAAACACAGAAATATGCTCTGCTGAATTCTAAGCGTTATTGATTTTGACTTGTAATAACTGTAACAAATTAGGAAAGGAGAACATTGATTTTGTTTTGTTTCTTTTTATTGGGGTTAAGAAAAAGTTTTCTTCATGTTTTGATCTGATAATATCTGCTTATTGTAAGATATATCGATGTCTGAGTAATACATGTTGACTGTGAAGATTTTAAGTTGTCATCTACACCAAAAAATAGGATTGTTCTATCTAAATCAATATTATCCACTCTAGTGTTTCTCTACTTTGACAACTTTAAGATGTGTAGACTTCAATTCCCAGAATCCCCAACCAACATGCTACTTGTGGGATTCTGGGGGTTGAAGTTCTTACATCTTAAAGTTGCCAAGGTAGGGAACCACTGATTTACAGTAATATAAATAAGCATTTGTTGGCTTAAAAAAAGAGGGTAGGCTGCACAGTGATGATGCAAAGTAATGGGCTGTGCCATGGGTGAGTCAGGATTTTCTGGAGGTGGAATATCAGAGTGCTGGATCCATGAGCAGGCTCAAAATTGGCTAATATTTAAGAAACTCAACAAGCCATAGTTGGAAGTGACTATTCACTTTAGAACTGAACATTTCCATAAATTGATGGCTTTAGACTTAATGACAGATATCCCACTTTATTAATTCTTGGCTTTAAACTTGGTGTCTTTTGCTAAAAATATGGCAACCTGGACTTACACCTCCCATGGTCTATGCTGAGTAGTAATTGTTTGATGAATTCTTTGAATTTATACCAGGAAAACCTCTGTCTCCCAATGTATCTTCCATCCAGAAGGCATTTGTTACTGTTTTTAAGATAGGCTATTTTTTCCTTATTATTCTGTAAAAATAATAAAAATAATGTCTTGAGCGAGTAATCAAAAAGGTTGTGATATGAGCAGATGATGCATCAGTATTGTTGAGAGAAAGAGAAGATAGTGGATGAAATAGATGAATAGTATCTGAAATATTAGCTGGAAAACATACAGTTATTAATAGATAGAGGTCAACATGGTGTTAATCTATGCAATTTAAACCTAATTTAGTCTTAACCATTATTTGTTTCTTGTTTGCTTCAAAGTGGGGAACATGTGAAATCTAAATGTGATAGTGCGATCAAAAGACGCTTTAGGAAAAAAGTTGTTCAGGTGATTCAGGTCTCCCATCCCAGGATTCAATGGCTATTGAGGATTTCACGCAAAAAGCTTTCCCATCCCTTGCAGTGTGATCTTTTAAAATGAAAGTCCTAGGGATTAAGGCTGTTGTCTTCTGTACACAATGCAAGTGCTTTTGTATTGAAGATAACTTCAAGGCTTGAATACACATATGGTGGTTACTTTTAGTCCATGCTTTTTGCCTGTTGGGGAAAACCCACAGGTAGTAAGCAAGAAATAATTTTCTGACACTTGAAAGACAATAAAATAAAAATGCAGCTTTATTGTATGATAATGTAAGCTTTCATGCATCACATCCATTATCATATGGATAGAAGAAAATCCTCAAAAATATGGATGTTTGAAATATATCTACTGGTTCTTTTTTGTGGGGAAGGGAAGGAGGTTGTCTTCTGCTTCTTCTCCTCTTCTTTCAATTAGTATTACATTGTTTTGGATTCATGCCTATTTCTTACTGAAACCAGCTATTTTGTCCAATATTTATTCATATTCAATGGAACACGGCTAACAGATGATAGCATATATAAAGTTGTAGAATGAGTAGATGTACACTTATTTATGGGGTGGGGTAGCCTAGTGGTTAAGATACAGGGCTTGTCAGCTGGAAGGTTGGCAGCCCAAGTTGAAGACCCAAGCACCATATAACAGGGTGAGCTCCTATTATTTGCCCCAGCTCTGGCCAACCTAGCAGTTTGGAAGCATTTAAAAATGCAAGTAGATAAATAGGTATTGCCTTCAGTGGGGAAGGTAACAGAGTTCTGTGCACCTTGGCATATAGTCATGCTGGCCACATGACCACAGAAGCATCTTTGGACAACATTGGTCTCCAGCTGTGAAACCGAGATGAGCACTGTCCCCTAGAGTCAGACATGACTGAAAGGGGAAACCGTTACCTTTACATTTCTTTAGTATTGTGTGACAAGTAGTGAAGTTCACTGATGGGGCTGCCAAAGAGACATCCTGGTTTATTGCAGGATTTTTGTTTTTGGTCTCTCATAGTATTGTGTCTGTGTCATTTCTGCTGGTTAGAAGGTGTTTTAGGTGGTAACTGGGAAGCAACTACAGGACTATTGTCCAAGGCCTTTGAAAGGTGTAGATCGTTCTTCTTTTCAAAATGGTCAAGAAGATAAAAAGGAATGTGATTCAGTCTCAAGGTTATAGGATAGACTGGCATGTCAAAAACTCATTCCAGAAGAAAGAAATGATGAGCTGCTCTCATATTATTGTTAAGGACATGTCTACAAAGTCACCAGTAGCCGATCTTGAATCAAGATGTTATTTTTTCATGCTGTTATCTAATGAAGTTGCAAAATGATCATATAAAGCAGTCACTTCCCAAATTATTTCTGGATAGAAAGTTAAATTGATCTAGCTCAGTCTGATTCTTTGATCTAAATCAATCTAATACACTGGGTCTTGTGGACTGGGCCCACATGAAGTACTTACCCAGCAGTTTCTTTCTGTTGTAACTGTACATTGTTGAACAAGCTTTTGGGGTCAGTTTATCCACAATATGATAATTTGTGGGGAAGCCAACAGCAAACCAACTACATTAGGAACTGCTTAAAATGTAAGTCCAAAAGTAGGTCAAAATAAATGCCCTGTTCATCACATAATCAACTGGGTGCTCAGCACTGCAGTAATTCCACAATTATGCTTGTGAGAGTTGATTCTGTCCATCAGCTAGAACATGCCATTTTTAACAGTGAATGCTAGAATGGGAATCTGTGTTTCTTTATTTGTGAGATTAAGAAGGAGGGGGAAGGCACTTCCACTGCCAAATTCATGCCATACATGAGCACTGATTGGCTGAGTGTTCTCTGAGCTCAGTTTTTTTAACAGGAAGGGCAGGTTCTGATAGGGGATCAACTATAAGATTTACCAAATCGCAAGCATGCAGATTTTTACTGTCTCTGAATAGGTTCAGACAGTCAAAAAAACCTCCAAATATTTTTTTAAGTCAAATCAGAAAAGGAGTAAGAGTGAAAGGCTGGTTGTGTGAAAGGGCTCTATAATATTGTAAACTTCTCCATTCTATTTCTTGAACTTCTAAAGCTGGGATAAATTTCAACTTTATTTGCACCCTTCCTGGTATTCCTTGTTACAGGGAGTTAGTTTGGTCTCATGAAACCAGGAGACCGTGAGTCTCATTTTAAGCATGAAAGCCAGCTGGGTGACCTTGAACCAGTTACTCTCTCTCAGCCCAATTCATCTCATAGGGTTGTTGTTGTGGGGCAAATAGGAGGAAGGAGTATTAGATATGTTCACCTCCTTGAGTTACTTATAAAGTAATAAAGGCAGGATAAAAATCTAATGAAAAAACATACAACACATCTGCCCATCTACATTCTGGTTGCTTTTATGATAACTTCCTGTTGCCCTTTGTTGATAGGTATAGTGTACAATGTTCCATTTTAAGAACAGTATCATTAGGATTACAGAGTGCTTCAAGCCATAACCCATATTCATTGCCCTAAACCATTTAGCAACACTTTTGTGGTTATTCCATCAAAAATGAGGAGAAATGATAAAAGGAATGCATTCTGGATATCAGGCATTAGTTGCTGAAGGCATAACACAGCAATTGGACTTCCAGGTCTAGCCTAAATTATGACATATGATCATGTTTTTATGGTCCCCAGGCTGTTCAATTCACTGCTGTCAGGTTTCATTCCTTATGAAAGAATGCCCACAGAGAGAGGAAGCTGCCCAGCACTAGCTAACTAATAAAGATGAAACTTAGTTTAGTTTCTTACACTGAGGAGGTGGTTGTATATGTTGGTGTAAGTCATTTGAACTGTATGGCTCTCTTGCTCCATTGTTCTCTGTCTCTCTGTCTCTCACACACAAACACACACACATAGAGCAAACTAACTAAAGTCACGTTGTCTTGCGGATTTAGATGTTGCACGATGTTCTACCTTGGGAAGAAAAGTCTTACATCCTTTTCAAAATTGAACTAAGATGTACATAAGCAGTGACCTTCTGTCCAATTTTGTTTGCATTAATGGGATAATATTTGAGGATTTCATCATCACTGCAAAGATTTGAGCATCCTTTAGCTAATATTACAGTTGCAGACGATGCTATTGCATGACACTTTCCTGTTCTGATGGCATTCTGCCACCTGTTAATGGAAATGACATTGCAGTAGGAGTCAAGAGAAATGTAAGGTGTCATTCTGCTCTAGCAGAAATCTTCTGTTTACTGGGGACTGCCATTTATATTAGATATGATGCCTCCTGGTTGAAAGGTACTGTTGCACCCTTAAAAATAAATTTTGTTCTGCTGTTCAGACTTCAGGAACTCCTACATGCACCCCTAATTTAAATTCTTGTCATATGCTTATTAACAACAATCTCCATTCTGTCATCCAATTTTACAATTTTGTTTTTGTCAGTGTGGATTTTTTTTAAAGAAAAGCAAGAACAAATTAGCAATAAAATCCTATTTGGTAGAGTTCCCCCATCCCCATTCCTCATCTCCCATTGCACCCCCTGCTGCTTATCAGTGATATAAACTTACCTGCAATCTGCCAGGATTCCCTTGCAGATGATTGGAAAAAGGGAAAGGGGTATCTCTCTGCTGGAAAGAGTAGTCCCACTTCTAGGACTGAGTAAATAGGAAAAAGACTTTGTGCCAACATCACAGGCAGCCTAGATGATGATTTTCATTCTTTGGAATACAGAGTTATTGTATTCCATGCTCTTATCTACCTCTTCTAAATTGTACATCTCAGAAGCACATTCAGGTATACCTCACTTAAAATCCACTATTTAGTGACCATTCAGAGTTGCAACAGCTCTAAGTGAGGGTGATAATAATGGGCCCTTATTATCATGAAACCATTGCAGCATCCCCACCACTAGGATTCAAACATGTGGCAACTGGTTTTCAATTAGGGAACAGCAAATGAAATCTTCATCTGCCTCAATGCTGGGAAACTAGCACTGTGAAAAAAAAATGTGCATGTCAAATTCTGCATTCATCCCCATCTATAGAAAGGAATCTATAGACTTACTCCCATGCATCTGATCAAAAGTGATTTTCATAGTAGGTTGCTGTTGGACTGGTTATGTTTTTTGGCCTCTTTTTCCACACATGTAGTCTTTCAGGGAGTATTCTGATCTATTCTGCTCTACTTTGTAGGATTGATGGTACCTCTTTTATCCTGGTGCTATGCTATATAGAGAGGCATGGTGGCACAAGCGGTTAAGATGCTTGGCTTGTCGGCTGGAAGGTCAGCTTCCAGAGATCAAGACCCGGTGCTGCCTTGCAACAGGGTGAGCTCTTGTTGCCTGCCTCAGCAATTGCTTTCCTAGCTGTTTGAAAGCATGCAAATACAAGTAGATAAATAGGTACCGTCAACTTAGGCTTGGAAATGGAGATGAGTCTAGAGTGTTACACTGGCAGGGGAACTGTTAGAATGAAATGGAGATGTTACCCTAGAGTGGGTAACAACTGGCAGGGAACCCTTTACCTTTACCTATGCTGTATAGAGCTTTATGGAGCATTTTGAACTGGATTTGGAACTCTACTGAGAGGTTGTACAACAGACTTGAAATATGAGTGTTACCATGAATCTAGCAGGTTTGCTTTAACAACTGACCTGATGCTCCATTCTGTATCAACTATAGCTTCTGCTATCTCCAAAGGCAGTTCTGTGGATAGCATTACACTGGTCCAGCTTAGTGGTGATCAGGACATGAATTGCCATCAACTTGGAATGCTTATGTAGTGATAACACTGAGATGGGGGAACCAGGATGGGAAAACCCAGCAACAGGTAACAACCTCTATTTTGTAATAATGTGCTCATATAATATGTCAAAGACTCACTTAATAATTTACATGTGCTTATCTGCCTTTTTCCAAAAATGAAACTGTTGAGAACATTTTCTAAAATAATGGGGAATGTGGACACAGTCAACTTCTTCTTAAGAGGTTTCCAAACAGATTGCCATAAATTCATACAATTGCTGTCAACAGTGTACAAGCTTTCCAATTGCTAGCAAGCTGCTTGTTAGTCATGGTCAATGAAGAGATCTCAACAGTGGTAAAACTAGGCAGATCCTCTCAAGAGATTGTACTGAACACAAATCTTGGCTTCCCTTTATTTCTCTCTTTGCACATAACATCCGATTCAAAAAGCACACACAAATAATGACCAGGGAACAAATGGATACAAATATATCAGTTAGGGTGGATATTTTCTGGACTGCAAAATTAAGTCAAATTTATCATCCAATTCAAACAATGCTTGACTGCCAGCTTTGGGAATTATGATATCATGCCTAGAAAAATTTTCCAAATGGGGGAAGAGAAGTTATAATTTTGGAAAAGGAGGTTCTTCTCTTTCTTCTTTTCATCCTTGTCCCCCTTCTTCATTTGTACAAACATCTAAAATCTTGGGAGGGGACACCCTAAATGACAATAATATTTTCTGTGTCTTTGCTCTATTATTATTGCAGTATTTATTAAGCTATGAGACCTTGTCTCAATTGTTTGCATGTCTATCCTGTTAGCAATAGAGTTCCCAAAACAGAAGACAGGGATGAGATTTTGAATAACAGTAAGTTCAGATATAAATTAATCCATCAATCAAATATAAAGTGACACGAGAATTAAGGGAAAAAATACAATGTACATCAAATAATATTGTATTCAAATGGGCAATTTTCTCATTACTACAATTTCCTGCTCATAGTTAGATATACTTATGACCATCTGGCAAACACCCTGTTCTTCCCCCCAAAGAAACATATTAAAATCTGCAAACAACTGGATGGGAACTTTCTATGCACTCAAAGGACCAGATTGTTTCTAGTTCTCTTGCAAATATGTTTGGTATTATTCCAAGGCATGCATGCATATTGCCATAATTTTCCTCTAACTTTTAATGATGTGCATCTTTTGTCTATATTTGCATTTTGCTTTCTGAAACAGAGGAAAATATATGTGGGATAATTGTCTGCAGAGTCCCTTTCTAGGGAGATCAAAGTCACAGCAATTTGATCATAGCACACTATGCATTCTTTGAAAAGCCGGCTCCTTCTCTTTCACCAGTTATCTTTCATGAGACACAGTTTACTCCAAGGTCAGCCAGTAGAAGCTTGGCTTAATTTGGACATCACTTTTCAAGTTTCACATATTTGAAGTGGCTAAGGTTTCTCATTACCATTGAAGAAGCATAGCTTCCTGTCTCCGGCATTTTCTGTTATCCTGCTGATGCCAGAATTCTGATTCAAATCTTTTGTCCTTCTTTGGGACAGATGACAACAATTCATTTTTTTCCTTGTTTACCCATGACTATTAGCAACTGGCTTACAGTGGTGTGCAGATGTCCACCATTTGGCACATTCTACCCAGTTTTGTTACCTTTGCTAGTTTCCGGTAAAATGTTATACTGATTGCAAACTTTTCCTACATAACAAATGATCTTCCAGTCCGAAAACAAGAATACATGGTTAGCTCCTTAAAGCTGTAAGTCAGCTTGATGTATTTGTGAATCTTTTCAGACAAGCATTTCCATTCCTTGCAGTCACTTCTGGCATCCACAACTAATTTGTTTTGCAACCTGTTCCTAACTCATTAAATATTTATTTAATAAAGTAAATATCAATTTCATTCAATACTGATTTAATTAAACTAATATCTATTTAGTTATAAAAGGTCCTGCCTTTCTGAAAGAGTTTGAAATGAATATCCCCTAAAACTGTAGAGTGTTTGAATCAAATCTTGTCAAGCTTGGAATACATTTGGAAAAACTGAAGTAATTCTTCCATTTAGTATAAAACATCTCTTATATCATTTATCTAATCAGTACCCTATTCCCAACTCATAAAGAGCCCCTACATTAACTAGATTCAATATTCTGCTGTCTTTGTTGCTAGAGAGAAGATTTAGCAATATAATGATGCAAGGATGATTAAGTTCCTACCCACTGTGAACAAGAGATCTCACATACATTTGCATTGCTCTTTCTATTTAATTTGCTAAGTTTTCCTAATAAAGTCTTTCTTAATTAGCAGCCATGGTAGATCAGTTGAGGAAAATGCTCTTTTTTCCTTAGGTGACAAGTTATCCATAATCTCAAAAACAGTCAGATTTCAGATTTAGATACTTTATTGGCCAAGCATGGTTAGACATACAAGGAATTTGGCTCTAGTACAGCAACTCTCAGTACACTTGCAAGACAACAGTACAGAGAATAATAACATTGCAATAATGAAGTTAAAGTGTACATCCAAAGTATGCAGCCAGTAGAAAGGAAATATTATAAAGCATAGAGTTAGAAACACATTAAACATAACTCTTGGGTTAATTTCATACAGTGTGAGTCAAGTATTCAGCTAAATGATGGCACAGCGGAAGAACTATCGCTGCGCCTGGTTATTTTGGTATGCAAAACTCTATAGCACCGTCCAGAGGAAAGAGATTCAAACAAGTTATGACCAGGATAAGAGGGATCTGCCGATATCTTTGTTGTTGTTCAGTCATGTCTGACTCTCTGCAACCCCAAGGACTGCAGCATACCAGGCCTTCCTGTCCTTCGCTGTCTCCATGTGCTCACCCAAATCCATGCCCACTATGCTGATGATATGATCTAACCATCTCATCCTCTGCCATCCCCTTCTCCTTTTGCCTTTAATCTTTCCCAGCATCAGGTTCTTCTCCAATAAGTCCTCTCTTTGCATTAGGTGGCCAAAGTATTTGAACTTCAGCTTCAGTATCTGTCCTTCCAATGAACAATCAGGGTTGATTTCAATTAGGTCTGACTGGTTTGATCTCTTTGCAGTCCAAGGGACTCTCTAGAGGCTTCTCCAGCACCTCAATTCAAAGGCATTAATTCTTTGGTGCTCAGCCTTCCTCTCCAGCCATACATTACTATGGGAAAACCATAGTTTTAACTATATGGACCTTTGTCAGCAAGATGATGTCTCTGCTTTTTAATATGCTGTCTAGGTTTGCCATAGCTTTTCTCCCAAGGAGTAAATGCCTTTTAATTTCATGGCTACAGTCACTGACTACAGTGAACTTAGAGCCCAGGAAAATAAAATCTGTCACTGCAGATATCTTCTCTGCCCTTGTTTTTGACTCTTTTGATATACAGGTCCTCCATGGAGAACAGACTAGCTGCAATTATTATTCCTGTAGTCTCAACTGTTCTCTGGACTCTAAACCTATCTTGCATGGTTGCTGCACCAAACCAAACAGTTACAGATGTACAAAGAACAGACTCTATGATTCCTCTGTAGAACTGTATCAGCAATTCTTGTGGCAGGTTGAACTTCTTGAGCTGACATAGGAAGTATATCCTTTGATGTGCCTTCTTAAAGATGGTGCTAATATTATCCATCCATTTCAAGTCTTGAGAGATTGTTGAGCCCAGGAACTTGAAGGACTGTACTGGTGATATCATATTGCTGAGTATGGTAAGAGGAGGTGAAATAGGAGGGCTCTTCCTAAAATCCATTGTCAACCCTATAGTTTTGAGTATATTCAGTTCTAAGTTGTTTCGACTGCACCAAAGGGCCAGCTGTTCAACTTCCCATCTGTACATAGACTCATCCCTGTCTCTAATGAGTCTAATGGCTTCTGTATCATTTGCAAACTTCAGAATTTTATAGGGAGTCCCCAGAGGTGCAGTCACTGGTGTAAAGGGAAAAGAGTAGTGGAGAGAGCATACAACCTTGAGGAAATCCAGTACTGACTGTCTGTGTACTGGATGTAATTTTTCCTAGCCTCACCTGTTGCTTCATGTCTGTCAGGAAGTTGGATATCCATTTACAGGTATGGGCAGGCACAGTGAGCTGGATCAGTTTGTAGTGAAGAGTGTCTGGGATGATGGTATTAAATGCTGAGCTGAAGCCTACAAAAAGGACCCATGCATAGGTCTTTGGGGAATCAAGATGTTGCAAGATATAATGCAGTGTCATCTTGAAAGTATCGTCTGATGACCTGTCTGCTTGACAGGAAAACTGTAGAGAGTCTAACAGTGCCTTTCAGATGGGCCAGCACCAGTCTCTCAAAGATCTTCACTGTTTTAGATGTAGAGCAATGGGTCTCTAAATGACTAAATGGGTAGTCATTTAGCCCACATATGGAGGCTTTCGTAGGAACAGAGGTGATGGTAGAATGTTTAAAGCATGAAGGAATGTAGCACAGCTCCAGTGATTCATTGAAAATTAGCATGAGGATCGGAGCCAGTTGTATAACACAGGATTTCAGGCAAGAAGGGGTCACACAGTCTGGGCTGGATGCTTTTTATCTGTTTTCTCATTTGTCCTTCTTTGTCAACTAATAGTGTAGTACTTGGATAAACTAATTTATTGATTGCTTATCTTTTGATGTATTTTTTAGTTATTTCTATCTGAGGAAATCCAAAAGTTACATCTTACTTTTCTTTTACTTTAAATCACATAAACTAAACTTAACTGAATACTTGTATGTTTAGAACAAAGGGAAGTGACAGTTTGCAAGACTTTAAAGATTTTTGCAGAGTTTAGGGACTAGAGTGTCAATAGATATAAACACTGATACAAGTTTAATATATCACCATGCCAATAACATGTCTTAATATTTGTGTCCAATGTCTTTAAGTCATTATCTATATTAAAAAGCAGAGACATCATCTTGCCAACAAAGGTCCATCTAGTCAAAGTTATGATTTTCCCAGTAGTAATGTATGGCTGTGAGAGTTGGACCAGAAGGAAGGCTGAGTGCCAAAGAATTGATGCCTTCAAGTTGTGGTGCTGGAGAAGACTCCGGAGAATCC
>JANHZU010002302.1:157255-168540 GCA_032468055.1 Acrochordus granulatus | reverse complement strand
ACTTCCATTGTGGTAATTCAAAACTTACTTACTAAGCGAGTGATAAAAGGTTTCAAATCTTCTAAAAGAAGCTTCATGAAGTGCTTCTCTGATCTTCCAACGTGTTTGGACAATAATAGGGATAACATAAGATTGGCCTTGTAAAATTCAGTGTAGTATTACAAGGGTGTTTCTAACTCATTCGCACCTCGTGGGCAGGTATGCTCAAATAATGCAATTTCAGGGTACCAACATTGCAGTAAAGCAGGGGGAATAATGTTATATCTACTTTAAAGAAAGCTTTTCTTAGCTTGGGAAAAGTTGGAGGGTGTAAACAATTTGCTAGTTCCCATGTAACTTGAACAACTGTTCTTCTGGAACAATCTGTGTACCTCAGTGTGAGCTCCATTTCATTCATTCTTGATGAACGTCTTGTTAGCCTGAATTTATATGTAAACAAAAGCGATACATGCAAATAAAAAATTAAATTATTCAAATCTCTCCGATTAACTTTGATTTATGCACCATCAACTGGTGTTGATTCTTAATAATGACATGGATAGATTTTTCTCCACCACAATTGTCCCTCACCTGTTCCTCCAGATTATCCAATGGTACATCCGCGCCACTGTAACTGAGTCTACCCACCTTGCTGCTGATCCTCCTCGCTTTCCTTCCACCTCTCTTTGCATCATGTATCTGAAGTAGAATAATTTGAGCCTGGTCATCTGTCCCTCAAGTGAGAACTCTGAGTTATAGTCTTAAGAGTCTTCTCCAACATCAATGTGCAGACATTTTATGAAATCTTCAGGACCTTCTATTGGCAAAAAGAATAATAAACTGGAAAAAAGAAGCTTTGTGATAAATCAGAAAATCAGGAATCCATTTGAGATGTCTTTGATGTCATTAACACTCAATGAACATGAATTTAAAATGAATTGTAGAAAACTTACGCATTTTCGTTAAGAATAAAATAAATTTGGGAAGCAGAATATAATGGCACATTAAACAATATTTTGCTTCATCTTCAAGTAATGTAAGAGATCAATCCTCTGTAATTTGGGATTATTTGCTACAGGAGAAAAATTCTTATTATCATCAGAACAATATTCCTTTCCAATTCATTTATTATGTGCCAACCAAGGAATGTTATAAGAAATCTTTGAGAGCTAAGATGTATTAGATATGAAGAAGGTTTTAAAGTTTTACTTTTTAAAAAAGTGTAAAGATATTGTAATGATATTCCTGCTTTGAATGTGCAAGCTGTACTTATAATAGGCATACACAAAGGAGTTAGAGTTATGTGGATCCATGAGAAAAATAAAATCCATGACTGGATAATATTTTTTTTAGAAACAACCAAATTAGCATAAAAGGATGAAGGAGGGTATGATAATTCAACCACCTGAAGGTGTACCTCACAAAAGCTATGACCTGTCCTTCATTACATTAATCATAGGACATAGAATAACCATTTTAAATTACAGAAAATTAGATTTATCTTGAATGTTAAAAAAATTCCTAAGGATAAATGTAGTTCAACAGTGAGTTGGTTATTTATTTATTTAGCGTATGGCATATCATACAGGGACTTACAATATATACTAGCATTTAGCCTGGATTAAAAAAACACATTGAAGTATAATTATTAAAAAGATCTGTACTCAAAGACCAATGTCTAGGCCATCTACCCACTGAAATGCATCACCATTTATAAGGGTCAACAGTGGAAGGAATTACTGATGGTGGTAAATTTGCTGAAAGTATTCAAGCAGAGGCCAATAAACATCTATTGCAGTACTTCAATTTGTTTTCTTACAATGAGCATAGAATACGACTTTGGGTCTAAATATACTGCAGGAAGTCCTCGACTTACAAGCTTTTATTTAGCAACTGTTAGAAGTTATGATAGGCAATGAGAAAGTGACTTACAACAGGTCCTCACACTTACAACTGTCACAGAATTGCAATTCAGACACTTGCAATGTCCTAGGGTCACATTTGCCGTTTGCAGCCTTCCTAGCCAGCTTCTGAGAAGCAAAGTCAATGGGGGAAGTTGGATTCACTTAACAACCATAGCAAAAAAGGTTGTAAAATTGAGTGTGGTCACATGATGATTCACTTGATGACTGCATCACTTAGCAACAGAAGTTTGGGGCTCCAATTATGGTTGTGGTCAAGGACTACCTCCAGTTGGACAGTATGAAACATATGCTTTGGCCAGAACCTATGCTCTAAATGATGATTTAAACCTAGTTCTTTGCCTTTCAAAACTTTGTGCTCAAGCTCAGATTTCGTCTTGCTAATTTTTATTCAGCTAAGTTGAGGAAAGTTGTGAAGGGGTGGATTAGGCTAGCAATCTACTACTTGACCCAGATCTTCATGTCTTGCCCTATGGGTCTCCCCTCATATGTGGATTTATTTACTTGTTCAATTTATATCACCGCCAATCTCACTTAAATGACATCTTTCTATGAAGCATGGAAATGCAAAAATTGACAATATTGCAACATGTATTGCTCCACAAATCTGTTCAATGCATTGAAAAAATGCAGGTGGATGTATATTTTTTATTTTTTAAATTTATTTCTCAAATGTATATGCTGCCAATCTCACAAGTGACTCTTAGCAGCTTACAATACACATATGTATATATGTGCCACCCTTAGTTGTTGTATAAAAAATGAAACTGCAGCTAAATATGGTATGGCACAATCTTTTCTATCTGTAGTAAATGTGAAGCACTGTAGTACAGGTAATCCTCAACTTACAATCAGTCACTAAGTAATTGTCGAAAGTTACAAGAGACCCCCCTGCAAAAGGTACTTACAATTTGGTACTGAAATTCCAACAGCTGCACCCCTCCTACAGTCACACGACTATATTTTGGGCAATTGGCAACTGGCCTGAATTTATGGCTGTTTGCAGCATGACTGTGATTTACCACGCTTTTGCCAAAAACTGATGTTTACTTCTGGTTTTCAGCAAAAATGCCCCATAACAAACAATTGGTTTGCTTAATGACTACTGATTCACTTAATGACTATGTTGATTTGCTTGACTACAGCTGCAAAAAAAAAAGATTGTAAAATTAAGTCAGTCAAATGATGACCCACTTTACAACTGTCATGACTTACAACCAAAATGGGCAGGCTCTATTATGATTGTAAGTTGAGGACTACCTATCTAAGTTCCAAGCAGCAGATGACTTCACCTCCAAGCCAGCAAAAACTGTTTGGTCAGATCCAAGTTCTTACTGTAATTCCAATCTCTTAACTCAAGAAGAATGAATACCGTGCACTTTTTGTAACATGCAAACAGGCATTCCATGCGCCTCGGTGTATAATCATGGCAGCAACATGACCATGGAAGAGTTTTCAGACAACGCTGGCTCTTCGACTAGAAATGGAGATGAGCAGAGCCCCTAGGGTCAGCCCCGACTGGCAGGGGAAACCTTTATCTTTTTAAAAATTTAAAAAGTAAATTGTTTTCCTTTCTTTGCTTCTCTAATTAGGTGAAGAGATTCTTGTGATATTTGTGCAAATGCGTTCAGTTTTAAATCATAAAATCCATCCATAAATAATGTATTTACATATGTGTCATAGCTGATTTAGAAAGTAGTTCAGAAACTTGGGGTATTGTAGATGGAGCGGTGACTTGTATTTTCAAAAAGTATCTTTAAAGTCATCGATTTGGAGGTCTATTTTTTTGGAGGGCTTTTTTGGGGGGGTTGTTTAACGGCGTGTGGGGTGACTATTTTATTACGGTTGATGATCGTTTATTGTTATTAAATATGGGAGTGTAAATCACTCAGTGCTGCTTAGAATTGGAACAGCACGTAACCTCGATAAAGAGAGAGACGAAGATGCTTCAGTGCCCGGGCAAAAATGAACTCTCGCCAATAAGATGCTGCTTTGCGAGGGGACGGGACTCGGTCAGCGCATTTCAAAACTCTTAGGAGCTTCTCATTTTCTGATGGCCGATAGATCAGGCAAGACTGCTGTGTGGTTTAATTATCCTTAATGTTTCACCAAAGTGGCATTTGACAGTGAACCGAAACCGGGTTTTATTAAGCGTGGGATTCTCGGAGCCCTCTGGGCTCGGCCACTTGCTTGCAGGTCTTTTGTGATCAGCGGCGTCGCTGCGGCGTCTGCTCCCTTCCCCGACACGCCGCCGGCCCTGCCAGCCTTGACGGGCTGTGGTTTCCTCCCGAGAAGGTCCTTCATTCGGCCGTGGTTTCCTGCTTGAGTGGCGTCCATCCCTGCTCACCCGGCTGCGGCTGCTGGGAAGGGTGCGACCTCGTCCTTGGTTTTCTTCTGAGCTTTTTGTTGTTGTTCTTAAAACAAGGAATTTCGTTGAACAAGAGGTTGTGAAAACAAGGCACAGAGCGAAGCTCGAGAGATTATTCATCACTGCTACATTTTTACACACATGCACATATAGACTGAATGAACTGTACACACACACCACACACACGCACATTCAGGACATCCTGGCCATTGTCAAGAAATCAGTGGCTTAAAAGATCAGCAAAAAACCGCATCGGACTTCGACACCTGGCGTCCTTCGGTGTGCTGGGTTTGCTGCTTCCAATATTTGTCACCGACATGTTCCATTCGCTCCTTTTTCTCCTCTGTCTTTCTTTTCAAAAAAAAAACCACAAACAGCTAAAAGCATTGTCAAATGCCAATATCATTATAATGAAGGAACTAGAGTGACTCTGGATCGACAGGAAATGGCTGTTTGGGAGAAAAAGAAACTATTGCCATGGCAACACACAAAATACATTATCTGGGAATGAACGAAAGAAAAGAGAAACGTTTCAGGATGGAAAGTCAACTGCAGATAGCCACGCCTTTCTGCGAAATAAAAATACATGTTTTAGCATCGGCAAGCGTTATGCACTGTATGTGTGTCAGCACCTACAACAGATCCTCTTGGGACTGGCCGAATTTTGATCCTCGTCTCGTCTCGTGTCAGAAATGCAAGAGCAAGGAAGTGGGAAATTATCAACTGAATTTTAAAAAATAAAAATTTAATAAAATAAATAAATTTATATAGTGCTTGCCCAAAGCTGGGCCACTTTGATGGCAGAGATATTTCCGACCAGCAAGTCATTTTGTGATCATATAACACCTTTCCACATTCCATGTCTTGTGCAACACTCCTAACATCTGGCGGGGCTATTCTTGCCAAGATATATAGTTTATCAAGTGAGGTAGGGCACATACATCCAGTGACAATGCAACATGTATCACTAAGCACCCTATGAACATGTGTGAAGTATGCAGACCGGCCCCAGATGGGGCGGGCATACTCTTCTGCTGAATAACACAACGCAAGGGCAGCTGTTCATAAAGCATAGGGTGAGCACCCCAAGTTCTTCCAGGCAGCTTTCTAAGGAGATTATTATGGGTGGAGACCTTTGGCTTTAAATTGCATAATATATTTTAAAGGTTAATGTTCAATCCAGTGTAACAGCAAGGTACCGCACAATGTGCAAGACTCACTCCTTCCCAGACAGTATCAAGCCTACATCTGTCCTGCCTGTTTTTGAGATGGAATGCACAGACATTAGTTTTTGATGGGTTGCTCCATTCTCATCATAATATTCCGACATATTCTTAAAAACCGGAGTGGGTCATCTTCCACCTCTTCGAAGTTAGTTCCCTGAACACTAAATGCCAAATCATCAGTGTTGATGAAAGACAATGTATCAAGACCAATGAATTGATTGTTGGTATATATACTGAATAACAGGGGGCAAGAACACTCTGCTGTGGGAGACCATGTCTCTGGGCTCTCCACCAGCTCTTTTTCCGCCGGGAATTGACAAAAAATTGTTGATTTTCAAGTATCGCCTCAATGCACTTAGTCAGAGCAAAATCATGTGTGATATTACATAATTTCAAGAGAAGCTTTTGATTTTGAGAAGATTTTGACCCTGCAATGTATATAACCAAAGTATACATATAAAAAGAGTCTTATGAAGAAATTCTGGATCAGTTGCAGGAATGCAACATATGCATAAAATTTCTTTATCATAAAAGTCTGTGCCAAAATTTTGAATTAGAAATCCCAATTGCTATCATTTAATTTTTTTTGTAGCAATAGGAAAAGGTAAGCAAGTGCTTAAGAAGTCACTTCTCTTTGTTTTTAGAAATATGGCCTTTTTTTAATAGGCCATTGCAATATCCCAGTGCCAAAATTTGCATATGCAAATGCACATACGCACACACATACATACACATAAATACATGTACTTGACTTCAAATTTCAGTGCAAAAGTGCAAAAACATCAAATGTAATGATCACAAAAATAAGTGTGTGCAAATAGGGCACAAGCAAAGGCTGATACTTACCTATGATATTATGATAGTTTTAACAAAAAACAAATTTCTGAAGTTTTCAAGTGGAATAGTAAATAAATACATGAAATTGTATTTTCTTCACTTATTAAAAACATATATGTTCTTACTATTTTTATAGACTTCTGATAATGACTTCTAGTTGTTTTGGATTTCAGATATTAGAATATTCTAGCAAACATGGCCAGACAGGTTGGGGTTCTTGGTGGTAGCTGGTACTACTGCATTGTAGAATGCTTAGCCAGTAGCTTCCAAAAAAAAATAATAGTGCTGTCATGTTTATTAACCAAAAGGGTTGAAATTATAGCTCGCTGACACAGATTGCTTGACTACTTCAGAACCTTTTAATGGAAAGAAACAGCGATGCCAGGCTGCTTTTCAGCAATCTTGATATCAAGCTGCTATATTTGGCCAATGAAACTGGACTACAATGCAGGGGAACTACCAAACTCTGGGGAGCTAGGATCTTAAGAGAGGAATTATGAAGCAAAATAAATGACTATTATGTGTTAACCGAGTCCAAATTCTTTTGATTAAATCAAGCAACCTACATTACCATTATATTTTTAGAACTGCTTGTCCCTTGAGATAAAAATCCTATTTTGCAGGAAGCAATGACTATATATTGCATTAATTTTTAATAATGCTTAAGAAGACATGGACAAAAGCTAACATCCATTCTTCAACCTCCCTACTGACAAATCCTCATTTCTAAGCTAAATTCTGAAATCACAGTTTAGCCCCATAAGACCAGTTTGATTATACCACATCCACAATTAAAAGTTTTTCTCATTTTTGAGATTATGAAAGTCAGGGACAATGGGAGTGAGAGTAGAATATCATGATAGTGGCTGTGATTGTGCAGTAGGGCCCCATCCTTTTTTTTTTTTGCATAAGTTTTACAAAAATGCAAAACATGAAAAAGGGATTGTCAGCTTTCAGCCACCATCTTGGTGATGCCCCTGATGAGAATTGAAGACCAACAAAACTGTCAGATTAGGGAAGGCTGATTCACTCCATTCTCTTATGACAGTACAGTGGAACCTCAGACTGCGAGCACCTTGGTGCATGAGATGTTCTCAAGATGAGAAAAAAATTTTAATAAAATTTATTTTGGTTGATGAGTGGCAACTTGCAAGACGAGCACAGTGTGATGAGCTTGCGCAGGAAATCTCACAACGGAGCCGATGGTCCTCCTCTCTCGCTGTGTAAACAGTGTAAATTAAGTTAAAGGCATTCAAGAGAAGGAACTCCTGAGACTCGGGCTCTGGATTCTCCCTCCAGGCAGTCCCCTCCCCCTCCTTTCCTCCCGCTTGTCTCCCTCACAACAGCCAGGACTGTTCTCAAAGTGCGCACGCACATGCACACGCACATGCATACACACATAAAAACACACAAACCCTTATTACCCGGCAACATCCAACCCATCCCCTGCTGCCCATCTCTTCTCCCCCCATAGCACGGAGGCAGGTTAAGACAAAAAACATTTCCAAACCGCCCAGGAAAGACCCCTGGAAAGATGTTACTGAGGGAAAAGGGAAAAAGCCCTTTTGTCTCAAGCAGCGGCGGCAGCAGATCCTCTGAACCAGCAGGGGGCGCCGGACAGCAGCCAGCCTAGCAGCAGCCGAGGCCAGAATGTGCCTCAAAGCAGTTCCATAAGTGCTGGTTAGTTTGTTCTATTTCTGTTTTGTATTGTGTGTTAATCATTGTTACTTGTTTCAGATATTAGGGACAATCTGTTGTACATAAAATTCCGTTGAAAATGATTTTTTTTGTGAATATTTTTGGGGGCGTGGAATGGATCATCCGACTTTCCATTGTTTCCTATGGGAAACTGCGTTTCAGTTTAAGAGCATTTAGGACTAAGGGCGTTCTTCCAGAATGGATTAGCCTCGCAATCGGAGGTTCTACTCTATGTATTGGAAAACTGAAACAAGAGCCAATAACTGAGGACAACAAACTAGTACCTCAAGCATGTATGAATGTGTCTTTGTGTCAGAAAGACAAAATTCAGAATATGATAAATCAGCAAGGAATTCAACATATAATGTGAGTCTGGATATGAGGGTCTGTGTCTTAATATGTCCAGTATAGAGTAAAAGAGGCTATTGAAGTATTGTGTAGTGGAAATAGGGGAGTAATAACAGAGAATAGGAAGAAAGAAGAACTGATTTGCATTTTCTTTATATTCCTTCAGAGAAAAAAAAATATTTTACAGATTAAGGAGTGGAGTGGGAGAACACAATTGAGGATTATTTAACAAAAAAAAAATCCTACAAAGAAATCTCCTATTCTTCCTGGAAGAAATTATTAGTGGTTCTCCATTTTTTTTAGGAAGTGAGGGAAACTGCAGCCCAGAAAATAATCCTCCTCCTCCTGATTCTATAATACCCTTCCAGCTAACATTAGGCTGATACCTGGAAAAGAGTACAAATTTGAACTTTTGTAGAGATATTTTGAAGGATAATGGCATTGATCCATTTATTTTATTTATTACATTTATAATTTGGTGTTGTTGGTTATTGCTTTTACAATTAATATTTTTCTGCAGTAATGTTAGATTTCTATGGTTTCTTTAAAAAAGTCAACTAGCAGGAATCTTTGTTGTTTTCAATGGCATGTAAAAAATAAAATTCCTAGAAAACTACTGTGATGCTGGAAGACTGGAAAACAGCTAACACAATTTAAAAAGTAGAAGGAAAATGACCTATAAAACTGCAGATCAATTAGTTTAATATATGTCCTGGGTAAAGTACTAAAATACAGCATTTTCAAGCAGCATATCTGTGAGAACTCAGAAAAGACTGCTATGATTTCTAGGAGGCAACATGGTAATTGTCAATAGCTTTGCCTGTAATAAGATTTAGCCTGTGTCAGGTTACTTTGCTTTTTTTTCTTTATTTTTAATGACAGACTAGTTTAATAAACCAAGAAAATATTATGAATGTATTCTCTCTTGATCTTCATAAACCATTTGACAAGATTTCACATGATACTCTTAATAAACCATTTGACAAGATTTCACATGATACTCTTGTGGATATGATAAAATAAATGCAGGCTAGATAATACTTCAGACTAGTGCTCTATGCAACTGTTTGAGCAAATGCATCTAAAAAGTGCTTGTAAATAATTTCAGCTTTCACCTAGAAATAAATATTGAGTGGAATACTCTCTCCTTAACCTTATTTTTCAAAATATTTCAATATTACTGAGGATGAGATGGAAGGGATGCTTATGAAATTTGCAGATGACACCAAACTAGGAACACTGGCTAATACCTTCCCTTTACAGACTTGAACATTGGGCCAAATCCAGTAGAAGGATAATAATCTGGGGTAAGGATATTGTTTTGCATCTGGATATGAAAAATCAAATGTAGAGGTATACATTTTGTGAGACATGGCTTGGTAATACTGCATATGATAAGGAATTAGGATTTCTGGTGAGCTATCAACTGAACATGAGCAAACAGTGTGATGTAATAATTAAAGTGACCAATGCAGTTTTAACAGAATCATTGTAGCAGATCACCTAAAGTCAGTGTCAATAGAGTCTGCACTGGTTAGACTACATTTGAAATCTGTCACTTTCTAGATACCTCACTTTAATTTAATTCTCCATGGAGAAGCTGGCATAGATTCAGACCAGAGCTATTGGAATATAAAGGGGAAAAGGCATTATGAAAAATGGTTACATCATCTGGACATATTTAGCTTGCAAGAAATAAGATGGGGAGTGAATACAGTCATGATCTGCAAATGTCTGAAAGGTTGTTATGTGGAAGAAAGGATGGACCTGTTTTTCATTGAAACAGAGCAGGATGATGAATATATTGAAATACAAGAATCATACTGAATATTAGGAGGAATTTTTGATGGTAAGAGTGATTCAACAATAGAACAATTTGCCAAGAGTAGTAGCAAACATTTTCCTTTATTGCAAGTTTCCTAAAAGGACTGGGGATGGCTTAGTGGATGTGTGCACTGAATAGGTTTAGGTTGGAGTAGATAAATAAAATCCCTTCCAACTCATACATTTGTTGATTCTAAGTTGCCAGAAGTTTGTTTACCTCTGAGACTTGCAAATTTTTGTGGGAGGTGGTGATTGTTTGCTTTTATCTAACAAGGTATATCTATATGGACATTTTGTTATCTAGAAAAGTGATGAAAAGAATATTCTTCCTTTGTCTTAATGTGATATAATGAGCTTAATGGTTAATTATCTGTGAGTAGGTTTGTGATGGTAAATTGACTTCCCTTCTTGTTTTAGACATTTTCTAGCTGAAATTATAACATCACAGACATTTCCACAATAATATCAACCACAAAAACTTTAATTTGAAGTCAAATTAGTTAATACACATTCTTCAACTCTTAAAGTTTCCAAAATATATCATTCCAATATGGAATATGTGTTTCTTATGTTTGTTGACCTGGCTTGGTGTCTGTACAGGGTATTCCAATAAGATGAATTTGCTTTGGAATAAAATGATCTTTGTTGTTTGGGTACTTGAACTATGGTCTGAAATCTTGAATGAAAGAAAACAACATGGAGAATGAGTGATTAGTCTGCTGTTACTATGAAACTGCATTATGCTCTGATATTTCAGTTAGAAAAAGAGTATTAAGGGAAAGAAATTAATGGTAGATGGGAGAAACAATCCAGACTGAGATATTGAAAGTAGCTAACATACACACTTTTTAATTATTTTGACAATTTTGGTTGGAGTCTGTATGAAATTATTAAATAAAGTCATGTGAAAAAGGAAGTATATCCTCTTTGAATTCTATGGTTTTATGTATCAGGACATAGTAAAATTCATCTGGTCCTTAGCAGTTCTTAAAAGTAGATAAATATAACCTCAAGTGGACAACAACATATGGCATATTATACCATGTCATCATTTATTTTAGAAAAAGGAAGCCAAAATGGAGA
>JANHZU010002302.1:113541-125034 GCA_032468055.1 Acrochordus granulatus | reverse complement strand
CAGTCCTCACTGCAGTGGATGGAGTACACAACATTGCTCTGTCTGTAACTGGGAATTTTGTCCTTAGGGTGGACCAGCCTCACTGTAATCACATGATTACAGTGAGGCTTAGACTGGCTGCTTGCTGAGGGAGGGAGCAAGGATTGCATATGGCTGTGGCAGAGATGTGGCAAGGTTAAGGAAGTTGTGTGGGGATGAGAGAGAGGCATGGTATGGCTTGGAGAAAATGTGGGAAAGTACATGAGTGATGGGGGAGGTGTGGCAACACTCAGAGAAGGTGTGCATGAGGGTGTGAGGGAAACAAAGCAAGACTTGGGAAAGGTATGTAGATGAAGTTGCATAAAGGTGTATGAGGATGCAAGGGAGGGAAACAAGATTCAGGGAGGATGTGCAGGGTGGATGAGTTGAGAATGTTACCAGATGGGGAGCAAGCAAGGGGTATGCTGGGGATGAAGGAAGTGTAGCAAGGCTTGAGGAGGTGTGCCAGGATTCATGAGGGTGTTTGGATGGTACAGCAAGGCTCAGGGAAGAAGCCATGGGGTGCATGTATGGTGGGGGAAGCAGAGACAGGGAGGGCACAAGGTTGAAGGAAGGTGCAGCAAGCCTTGGGAAGGGTATGCGGGATCGTACAAGGAATAGGAGAGATGTGATAAGAGTGTCCTGAGTGTATGAGTAGCAGGGAAAGTGTGTCAAGCTCAGGAAGGCATGAGGGTATGAGGACAGCACAGCAAGGCCAGAACTCCAAGGACCAGTCATAGCCACCATTCATTCAGCACCTCCATAATTTTAAACAGTCACGCACCTCCATAATTTCAGTCACTGAATGAATGGTCATAAGTCAAGCACTACCTGTAGCATGCCATGTGACAGCCAATGTATATAATTAATGTAAGTTACTCAAAAGCAACTAAATTATGTAAATTTTGATTTCTGGTTTTCTGAATACATATATTATTATAGAAATTATAATTAATAAGACAATGTATAATATGTGTCTTTCCTCAGAGTTTGGTATAACTACAATATTATAATCTATTAGTTGTTTTTTTGAAGCAAGATTCATTTGGAATTTCATCTCTGCTAAAATTATGTGTACACATTAACATTGTTACTATACTCTCAAACCAATAGAAATTCCAAGGATTCAGTGTTTTCCATTTCAGTTTTGTTACCTTTTATGCAAATGGAATAAAGCTCAGCGAGATGTTCCAGCTGTTTTCTGTAAGTAACTTTGTTGACATCAGCGGAGCCTACTGACTGGTTTTCAGTCTGGAGATACAGATTCCAGCCAACATTAGATTTGGTGGGTGTGCCAGAATCCAGAGATAAACTTATAGATGAAGACGTGTGATACAGTAATTTAGATCTGTAATATAAAAACATGACCACAGAATTAAACCCGTTTGGCCTTCCAAAAAAGCCTAAAGACATGGCTCTGCAGGCTGGCCAGGTATCATCAGTGAGGTGGTTACTTGATTAATAACTCCACCTTTTTTGCCCCCATTTCCTCTTTTCCTCATTTTATTTTTTATTTTTACCTTTCATACCTATTTATTAACCAGTTTGTACATTTTTATGGTTATTTTTATTGTAAGCCGCCCAGAGTCATTGATAGCAAGTTGAGTGGCAAATAAATTTAATAAATAAATATCATAAAAATACTATAAGGTTTCCATCTCTACCACATTTGAATTCAAAGTAATCCTTTGAATTACTTCAGATATTTATCCAGCAGTTAAAAACTGCAACGTCTTCAAGAAATCTCTTAATGTTTTTACTGCAATTTTACAACTGAATCATGTTTATGCAATACATGAACAACCTTGGAAACAAACCCAATCAACTTTCTAATTTAAAAACTCCAAGAAGGAGAATATTTTGAACTTGTAAATCACATCTCTGTTAAACGCAATGGAGAAAACAATCATATCAAACTTATGTAAGATGTTCTACTTCTTTAAGAAATGCCTCAAATCACTCTCCCAATCCATAGTATAGGTCTCTCTCCCCTGGATATCATCTCACTAATTCTATTACCTTTCCTTCTTCAACATCTCTCTTTCTTCCTGAAGGCTTCCTGTAATAGATGTTGAGCTCATTTCCTGGGAGTTAGAAAGATTCTCAGAACTTGTTCCAGACCGAAACTGAGAGTTGCCAACAGGTGTAGAAGTGAAGCACATCTTGGGTTTGGACAAAGTTCGCTCAGAACTCACAGGAGTTGGATTGATTCTTCTTGATGGTTTAGTTTTGCTAAAACCAAAGATAAAATTAAAGATAATAGATAGTAAGCCTCTCAGTCATTAAAGATAAGTGACTGTAAACTTCTCAATGCCTAAGAATATAGAAGAGACCTGAAGATTCTAGCCAAGGTTCTTATGATCCAATATTCTGTTTCCTAGTGGCTCATAAGATGCTTTTGAGGAATTTGTAAACAGGATAGGGGTGCAACAGCAATTTTTCTCCATTCTGAAGAAACTGAAACTAGAAAGTACTGTATACTGCTTCTCATATTGGAAATAGAACATAGCTTTAATGATTAAGTTTGCTACATGTTATAGTAGCAATCTCCACTCTTTCATCCTGTGATGTGTAAGAAATACTTTTTATCCATTCCAGATCTATCACAACACAACTTTATTGATTGCATCGAATCCTAGTATTCTAAGGGGGAAAATGTTCCTTTCAATATCTATTTTTTCAACAGCATGCATGATTTTTTACAGTGTAAATTATACAGTGGAACCTTGGATTGCGAGCGTAATTCATTCCAGAAGAGTGCTCTTTAACCAAACGCTTTTAAACCGAAGTGAGGTTTCCCATAAGAAACAATGTTAAGTTGGATGATCCATTCTACACCCCCAAAAAGATTCATAAAAAATCATTTTCAATGTAGAAATGATTGTCCTTAATATCTGAAACAAGTAACAAAGATTAATAGACAATATAAAGTAAAAATAAAACAAATTAATCAGCACTTTAACTTTTGCTGGAAGATTTTGAGGCAGGGGTCCCCAAGGGCCTGATCCAAGCCAGGCAGAGAATAACAACTGTGGTTCAATTTGCGTGATGGTTCTTGATGATCGCTTGCTTTATGGAAGAGGATTTCCACCTAGCCTTGAGTTCTGTCCTCTCTTGTTTCTGTACAGTCCTTAGGAGGTTCAACTGGCCTTTCTTGGGAAGGGTAGCCGCTTCAGGGTTAATTTTATTGCTATGGATCTGCTCTGAGGCGGATTCTGGCCATCAGCTGCTGCTTGGCCAGCCCTGTCTGGGCAGCCCCTGTTGATTGGGAGGATCCGCTGTTGCCATTCAAGGGCAAAAAGGCCTTTTTCCTTTTCCCTCAGTAATGTCTTTCCTGGGAGGTTTGGAAATGTTTTTTATCATAACCTACCTCTGTGTTATGAGAGGAGAAGGGATGGGCAGGAGAGGGATGGGCTGGATGGTGCCGTGCGAGGGTTCTGTGTGTGTGACAGGGAAGATGCAATGTCAATCTTTCTACACTTTGAGAAGAGTCCTGGCTGGTGTGAGGGAGACGAGAGGGAGGAGAAGATGGGGAGGGTTATTGCTTGGAAGGAGAATCTGGAATCTGAATCTTGGGAGTTTTTCTCTTGAATGACTTGCACTTAATTTACACTTTTTACACAGCGAGAGAGAAGAACCATCAGCTCAGTTGTGAGATTTCCTGCGCAAATTCATTGCATGGTGCTTGTCTTGCAAGTTTTCACTTGTTAACCAAATTAATTTTTTTAAAAATTTTTGCTTGTCTTGTGGAACACTTGTTAACTGAGGTACTCACAATCCAAGGTTCCACTGTATTATCTCATACTTTGATCTACCCCAGAGACAGTCTAAAGGCATTTATCAAACTTTCCACACAAAAAGAAGTAACATTCTATTGGTAGTACCATAAGAAACAGACAAAAATATCAACAGAATGACTCTGCAGCTGTGATATATAGCCCTTGTGCATTATTGTGTTTTTATCTTAAAAACTATCTGGCATGTATTTCTGGGAAATGCAAGCTTGTAGCACTTGAAGAAAAAAATGGGAGAAATAGAATAGCAGCCTACTATATTTTAGCTCATAAGATTTTATTAAATGAAGATCATTTTAATGGTCTGCAATAAATGGACAAGTCAACTTCTGCAAGGTAACTGAAAAGTAACCCCATCAGTATCACCTAGAGAGCGAAGGGAGGAGTATTTTACAATTTCAAGTTGTTGGAGGAGAAAACTGAAAGAAATGATGGGAAGGACAGCCAGAAATCCTCAGAGATATGAGGATAGGATCTAGGGATAATCAAGATAAGAAAATTCAAATAATAAACTTTAGACAGAGCAAGAGACAGAAGCCTCTAATGTAAGATTATAGTGTATTAGAGTTAGTGGATATCCAGGAAAAGCAAGAGAAGTTATTTGAGAGATCCTTTCTGTCTGTCAAAACAAGCACTTATGATCAAATTGTTGGTTTTAGTGTGTGGACTTTAGTCTGATTTATTGTGGTGTTTTGAATGTGTCTCTAATAAGTTATTTTTTATTGTTTGCTTAGGACTTCTAGCTAACAATAGGTCTCTTATCTCAATTAATATTATCTCAATATCTTATCTCAATTAAGGAGAAAGGCATTATGATAGATTCAAATTCCATCCTGTGATTTTATTTATCAAATTTGTATAGCTTCCCATCTCACCAAAAGTAACTGTGGACAGCGTACAATTGAGTAAAACAACAGACATAAAAATATAAAAATCATATTAAAAACTAAATATTACAAAAAACAAGTATACAAACCCTAAGCAGAGAAAGATGAGAATAAGAATGGCCACCTCAACAGTGGAGCCACCTAAGCATGTCTTCAGTTCCAGTCCCAGGCCTGATAACATAACCAGGTCTTGAGAGATTTCCAATATGTCAAAAGGGATGGAACTAATCTAATTTCAGGGGGAAGCATGTTTCATAGGCAGGTTCCATGGCAGAGAAGGATTCCTGGGACTAAATGTAGTTCCCTAGCTGATGATGAACTTTTTTATCTATAAGTTTCCTGGAGATTTTTATTACAATAGAAAAGGAACTATAAACTAAACTTAGAGTATTTTTGTTGATTTGTATGTCAACACTTAATTTAGATTTTGCAGGATGGATATCAAAGAACAAGAACACTAAGGGAGATTCCAGAATAACAAATTTAGAAAAAGTTTATTAAGAAATCACCCCTGAATACTTAGATTGTCAGAGGATATGGTCCCAGACACCGGGTGAGTCCAAACAGTGGGGAATGTTACATTCTGGAACTTGATTTAAAAAAAAGGGGAAAGGAGAAATCCTATATCTCCTTTTCCTTACTTCCCTGCACTTTGGAATCCTCTTCTCAGTTTTGGGATAACTAGCAAGGGAAAATTAATTTTTTTATTTACAGTCATTGGAGAGGAAGAGATTACAAGAAAGTAAGCAGGCAGAGTGGGGAATACACATTGAAAGAAATGCCTTAGCACTGGTTGTTTGCTGCTCCTGGCTGCTTAAGAGGCAAAAGAAAGCCTTTGGGGTGAAACTGATTAGGGTTTTGACAATTTTAGATAGCAGTGCAAGGTTAGCACCTGCAGCTAGTGCAGATTCAGCTACTGCAGAGGCAAAGAATTGTTCCCAAATCACAAAAATGCTTTTCACTGCATTTTGTAGTATTTTTCTTCATAAACCTTTGCATGTTGTGTCCAGCTCTGGGGTCAAGTTTATAAAAGATTCAGAGTAATAGAAATAGGTGCTGAGAAGAACAACAAAGAAACTCAATAGACTGAAATAAACATTTTATATGCAGAGATTGAGGGAGCAAGTTGTTTTCCTTGAGAAAATAATAAATTATTAAAAGTATATGAATTCTTGTTTTCTGTTCTCTTAACTAGAAATTATATTCTAGCCAAGTGTAACTTCCTAACAGTAAATAAAACCCATTATTGAGGAAAATGTGGACTTTTTTCTACTGGAAAAATTATCATGCATGTTTATGTATTCCTAAGTACATGTTAATCTGTATATATTTTGGAAAAGCATGAGATGTATGTATGTACACACATATACACATACATACAAAAATCTTAGACCACCATTAGATTTGTTGTTTTAACAATAGTATAATGACCATATATAATTACATCTCAGTCTCTTTATTAGAATACAACCAGAAAATACAGGAAAATTTGGATGCAGTATTCAAAAACAGGAAAAAGCAGAAAAAACAGCTTCCAGAGGCTAAAGTGGCAAGTATTTAGCGGGAGCTTTCCTTATACTTGAGTAACAGCAGGCAACTGGTTCCGCTAACCCTAAATGGAATGGAACCCGAAATATTGTCATTGCTAATACCAGTATGTGTCCTACTATTTCATGCCAAAACGACTGCTGTTTATTACACCAGGTTTATGCAAGACATGCTTGAGCATTATATACAGTACATATATATGTTGTATGAATGCAATTCATTGGAAGTTTGCTAATAAGACCAACTTTCAGTCACATCATTCCAGTCAAAATGCAAGTGATCATCACAGAATTTGACAGACAAAATATACTTTTGCATCAGCAAGGCCACTCTCAAAGGGAAATGGACAAACAAACTAGATATTCAAGCTATTATAACGAAATCTGAGGAATCAGGAGAGGTCAAGGACAAAAAAAGGACTGGAAGGCCAAGGAAACTTTCAAATTCTGATGAGAAGTTCCTCAGAAGTTCTTCTTTGAAACTGGAGGAAGTCCAGCAAGGAGCTGGCTCAGCATCTGGCAGCTTCATTGGGATGCCAAGTTGACCCTTCTACAGTCTGAAGAAGCTTAATCAGAAATGGTCTTTGTGGAAGGATGGCAGCCAAGAGACCACTTTTGCGGAAGGAGAACATGGTGAAAAGGCTGATATGCTAAAGCTCGCAAAGACTGGATTGAGGATCAGTGGAAAAAAGTATTATGAAGTGATGAATCCAAGTTTGAAATTTTATATCCAATTGTTTTAGCATGATAACATTCCCAAGCAGAATGCTACTGCAGTGAAATCCTATTTAGCAAGGAAAACAAATGATAAAATCACTGAGTCATGGACTGGCCTCCACAGAGTCCCGACCTGAATATTTTAGAGGCAATATGGGATCACCTGGACAGAGAAAGAAATAAAGATAACCGAAATCTAAAGAACAACTCTGGGAAGTGCTGAAAGAAGCCTGGTATATCTCAGAAGAAACTTCAGGACAGTCTCCCCAAAATACTTTAAGATGTGCTTAGAGCCAAGGGAGGTCACACTAAATGCTGACTTTTGCCTGAAGAAACCATTTTGTTCTGAAAATTGTGTTTAAATTTTGTGTGCATATTTCCTGTGTTTTCTGTTTGAATTATTGAAAAATAATTATGGTGATTAAAACTTCGTTAAACAAACAACAAAGTGGGTGGTGGCCTAAGAGTTGCACAGTACACACTTTTACTAGTACCAATATAAGTATAAATTAGTATTTAAATACAAAGATGCAGGTTTAATAATGTGGCATGATATTTTCATACTTTTTTTCTGCTACCAAGTTAATAGAAAGATCCAGGTAAATATCTGACTTTGGTAATGTATGTGCTCTGCTTTGTTACACAGTGAGACTTACATTGTAATCTGCACGGTTGTATACATACTTAATACAGATTACAAATAATTTTATCATTTTTAAGTGACATTACATGATTCATATTAATTGGACTATGTTTGATCTAAAGACAGTTCTTGAGATTCTGCAGTGTTTTCAGTGTACTTCCTATTGAAAATGGGCATATAACAATGCATGTATTAGGGAAAGATGCTTGAAAGAGGAAATCGGGTTTTGGTTTATTTTCACCCATGGAAATTCAGTGGATGGATTTAGACTCTTCACTCTCAGCTCAGCCTCCATCAGAGGGTGATAGCTGTAGAAGCAAATAGGAGGAGGGGGGCATCACATATAGGCTGCCTTGACCTCCTGAAGGATAGATATAAATGTAATATGTTCAGGAAAGTTGCCCCCTGCCCCCACTGAAATAAACATCAGTTTGTTGGAACAGAACTGAGATTAATACAAAACTGAAAGTTGATTTAAATGGGTAAAGAAAAATATTTGTATATTTTCTAAAGTTGGAATAGAATTTGGGTAGATTCCAAACTGCATTTAAGTGTACCTTATTTAAAAGGGCTTCTTTAGTTCCTTCTACCTGCTAGAGCTTATTTTCTTTTGATTAGGTTTCTTTTTCTTTCAACCTTATTGACATTTAATCAGATATGTGTTAGAACATTATTATGTAGAATGTCGACTTGGGACATGTAGTTCACAACCATTATTCTATTCCATTCATGAAAAGCTACTAACTATATGGCTGTGTTCTGAATATAACCTGCCAGGGTAATTGTCAGGACTTCCTTCAGTGTTGATGGTGTTCTTGTTTCTTGTTTTGCTTAAGCATCCTTCTGCACTCAATCCACATATGTCATTCTACTTACTACAACCAGAAATAATTCACTTTCAGTTATCAGTACACTGTTTTTATCAGATGTACTATTTTCTATACTTTTTTCCTAGTAAATAGTTAAAAATGTTTATATCAAATACTACATTGACTTTTTAAATCTTCAACAGGCATTGTTTCATGGCAAATTCATTGATACTGGGTTTTCCCTGCCATTCTACAAGCGCATGCTAAATAAGAAACTCACAATAAAAGATTTGGAATCTATTGACACTGAGTTTTATAATTCTCTAATTTGGATAAGGTTTGTAAATCTTTTCGGATGTTCACAGTTTTTTGTGCCAAAATAAAGTGAACATGTTTGGTTAATCTTTTTTTTTTAATCTTTCTCTCTTAGGGACAACAATATAGAAGAATGTAATTTAGAAATGTACTTCTGTGTTGACATGGAGCTGCTAGGGAAAGTTACTTCACATGAGCTGAAATCAGGAGGATCAAATTTACTTGTTACTGAAGAAAACAAAGAAGAATATATTGGGTAGGGGGATAGAGTAAAGGACAAGGAAAATTTTATTCTTATATATCAAAAATCTACTATTCAGTGTAATTTTTGGTATTCTCTCAATAAACAGTGCCATGAACTTTAAGAACCATAAGTGAAAGGGAAAAAAAAGATTTTCTGTATCTTTCCTTAGAGTATTTTCTGAATCTAATAATCTTGTTAGAAAGTTAAGGTCAAGTAATGGTCAAGGAATTGTTGTGAATCTTGTTAGAAAGTTAAGGTCATGTAATGGTCAAGGAATTGTTGTGAAAGACGAATTGTCAAAATATAGAATCAGAATACGAGTGCAGCTCTTCTGAATCATTCTACATTATACTATGCATGTAATATATACAAATTGGTAACCAAGTTTTTCACTTGGCTCGGTATTCTGTTTTTATAGCTAATGCTCAGGCTGCAAACGTTCATAATTAATACTCAGACTATGTGCAGCAAAGCATTAAAATTAATATGGGATATATTTGAATGCTAATGCACTCTTGGAAAACTAGAAGGACCAGGGTAGGGACAAACTATCATGGAGAAAAGTTACTTAGGCAGTTTATTAAGAGCCAACACCAACTTGATAGCACATAATCAGTAATGTATGAATACAGTTTTCAAAATAATAGTTCTGAGTTTTCAGTTTATTCAAATTGTTGTACATTATATGCTTTAAAATAAAGGATTCTATTTTCAGAGTTCTAAAGTTTCTTTTGTTTTAGTTTAATGGCAGAGTGGCGGTTTTCACGAGGAGTACAAGAACAAACCAAAGCTTTCCTGGATGGATTCAATGAAGTTGTTCCTCTTCAGTGGCTACAATATTTTGATGAAAAAGAACTGGAGGTGAGATTTTTCAGTGATAGTGGACAAAAATCTTCTAAATTAAAATATTACAATGTACAGTAGGTTAATACAAGCAAAGGTATATAATAAGATCTTGAACTGCTATAAAATAGTATATTGAAAAATACTTTAATTTTATATTTCAGAAAACTCAAGCTAATGTTATCTTAAATTTTGTCAACTTTTCTAGGTTATGCTTTGTGGTATGCAAGAGGTTGATTTAGCAGACTGGCAAAGAAATACTGTTTATCGACATTATACAAGAAATAGCAAACAAATAATATGGTTCTGGCAGGTATAATACTTTATTTGTTCAGAGAATCAACAAACATAAAATGAGTGATTGTGTGATTTTTTAAAAAAGAAATTCTAAAATAAAAATATTTTAGAAATTTTTCATATGTTCATCATGTAAGACTACTATAGAAATTTGCAGAACTATCCAAAGATTTAATGTGTGTTTTTTCTTCAATGTAATTTGTATTCATTTTTCTCCACACTGAAATAATCTTACATTCTCAATTTACCATCTCTTTGAGTGCCATAGCGAAAAGATTGCTGAAGGCTTTCTCCAAACTTTCACTTACTTTGTAGTCATGATGTGAATTTCTTTTCAAAGTGAAGACATCAAACAAGGAAGCATTTGAACAGAGCAATAATTTTATTTTGTACTAGAACATCTAATTATGTTTGCTGATCTGTTCCAGAAATGTTGAAAAAGTTCACACAGGAAGTGAATTCAGTGATTCTATTAAAGCCTTCTCTAAGCTCATCTTGACATCTTTTAAAAATATCTTGGCTATACCTTTCAACAGTGAAAAGAGGTTTTAGAAATAAGGGTTAATATAAATTTTTCTCAGATCCATTCAGAATTTGTGAGTGTACATTTAAAAAACACTTGTAAGAAATTAAGGGTATGCATGAAAATATATTTTGTTTCAAATTTGTGATAAGATGCTTTCTTGATCCTTTTTGTACTTTACTGTTTGGCAGAATCTCAAATCCTAAATTAAAACTGGTAAGCTTTATGTAACACTAAATTTCAGAATAAGCTCTTAAGGCTGCAAGTATCTGGACAAACTCAAGGCAGAAAACGTTTAAGCTTTGCTGCCATCTAGTGGTCCTCCAGGTCTTTGCAGCTCAAATTTAGAAGCTTTTTTTCTTATAAATAATATTAAAAATTCTATTACATATCATGAATTCCTAATTAGCTCGTATTTCATAATATTTTTTACATTTGTTTATAGTTTATTAAAGAAGCTGACAATGAAGTCCGTATGAGACTGATGCAGTTTGTGACTGGTACTTGCCGGTTACCACTGGGAGGATTTGCAGAACTCATGGGTAACTAAAGCAATACTTGCTCTGAAATATTAAAATGTCATCAAGTTCTTCATGATTAATACAAAAAGCTTTTTTTTTTCAGGAAGCAATGGTCCTCAGAAATTCTGCATTGAAAAAGTTGGGAAGGAAACTTGGCTACCAAGAAGTCACACATGGTGAGTTAGAATGGAAAAGTGATCTGGAGGAAGATCTGAATCCAGATTTAGTCATGTGCTAAGTCCACTGAACTAGACAGATTTATAGCAGTCATGACCCATTTATTTTTGCAGGAAACAAACAAAAAAATTGATGATGCAGTTTTGCTCATTCATTGT